>VYZX01013349.1:0-19447 GCA_013401335.1 Brachypteracias leptosomus
CCTGATGATTCTATGATTTTTAAGAACTAAGTGCAGGTTTTCAGTGCAAGATAATCAAATATCAAGTCCACCAATATTCACAGTCTATTTTATGAGTGAAATATCTCTAATATCTGAAATGCATTTGTTTCTGGGAATAAGGTGACTTAGATTGGTTTGTTTGGTTTGGGTTTCTTTTGCTGTGTCATTCAAGAAAGTAAACACAGAATATCTATCTTTATTACCTGTATCTGCAAAGCAGAGCAGTTGTATTGCCCTGCCTCTCAGCTTGCGCTCTGCTCATAAGCTGTGAGCGGGGAGGAACAAGCCAGGTGTGATTTCTTCATATTGCTGCTTAGAGAGTGCACTTCCTGCAAATGCCTTTTCACACATATGGTAGACGAAGTGTGGAGCATACATGTATTCCAAATCATCACATCTGGCATACTTAAAATAATTTGGGCCATGCTCCAAAATACTTTTTCTGCAAGCCAACCTTTGATGTGAAGGCCTTCTGCTCCATCAAGCTGCAGCTGCCCAGTACTGAGGTAGTCAGGGGTTCTTGTTCCCCTGCACTGGAGTTCCAGACCAACTGCAAGCTGCCAGCCCAGTAAGATGAGTTAGAGAAAGAAGCACAGCTACACTTTCCTGGTTAGCTCTACAGAGGGTAAAATATTCTGTTAACTTGTTAGCTGATCCATGTGAGCACTGGGGGTCCAGGGGATATTCCTCATAGTACTGCAATTTTAAAAGATGGTAGCTTTTGCTGTTGATAGGATGAGAGGCAGTTGTGTCACCTTCCACAATAGCCCAGAATAGAATGGGAAGATCACTGTGACTGGCCAAAGTGAGTTCATTTCCAGTCTGATTTGGTCTGCTAGCTTCAACTGAGTTCTTGATGTTTGTTTATGTGAGGGGCAAACAGATGTTGAACCAAAGCAGTGCATTGCATTAGGGATGTTGACACTGTAGCCTTCTTTGGCTGTATTGCTCTTTAACACTTGCTATCCTAATTGGTGTTTCTATTTTTCAAAGGGAGAAGGAACACCAATATTGATACGTGTTGCAATTTAGAGTTGCAATGTGGTTTGTAGTTTTAATGGCTGATCCAAGATGGCTGTACAAGGTTACTTCTCTAATGGTTAAAATCTGAAGTAGGCAAGTGTGCTTTGCTTTATTTATAACTTCTTCCATGCAACATTGCCTAAACTGTGCTCCATAATGCTTCTCCTTTATCAGTTCCTTTTTCTTCATGGTTTCTATTTCCAATTAAACATTTGCAATGGAATATACAGTACTGTTTCAGCATGTTTTGTTGATTTAACCTAACTCAGTGTTTGAAATATTTGTCAACTATGTAATTAATGTTTATCATTCCACACCAAAGATTTCTGTTGGTTTTAAATTATGCACCTTATTGTGGCAGAAATGCCTTCCTAAGGGAAACCATGTATTACCAAGAAATGTTTTATTGCATTAATATGCCAAACTCACTGGGCTTGAATGACAGCAGACCTACTTGGATTGTGCAGTAAGGAGAAAAATATTAAATAGCTGTGTTTAAGATTAGTTTAAAAAGTGTTAGACAAATCCAGTACATGGTAAATCTGTAAGAAGTTACAAGTAAGCAAGGAATCCTTAGTACTTTAGTATAGTCTGTAGCCTTCTCATCTTTGATTATAAAAGGATACAGTTGTTGTGGAGCTCACCTTACTCAAGTGCTTAGTGCTTCTTTCCTTGAATGCTGTTTCAAATTAGGTTTCTGTGCTCCTTGTAAGGAAGAATAGAGCATTTAGGAATGGAAGTTAGTATGCATTTTTTTAATGTGTCCTTAGCGTTTTCCATTAGGTTTGCCTGAAGTCCAACACCTCTTCTGGAGGTAGGTGTCTACATGCAGTTTAAAATCCTTTCTTTGATTTTGACATCTTAAATCATTCCTTTTAAAACTGGAAGAGGTAGTAATGGTCATACCGTCAACATTTTATCCAGTAGATTACTGGATAAATAGTTTGCTATTTCATTAGCATGACTCAAAAACCTTGTTGATAAGCAGCCAAGTAAGACCAGGCATCAAGGACTGGGTATTGGAGGTGCATCTGTACTACCGGCCTCAAAGGGACAATAGTTTGGCCTTGAATATTGCCCCACAGTCATCAGCAGTGTTTCATCGGTAACATATTCCCTGGCGTGTTTTGACATTTGCCAGCACTCCTCTGGACAATGCCTAGGCAAGATTTGGGGCATGACACAGCTCAGGGACTATTTTGAATTGCTGGTATGGATTAGAAGTGGAGAAAGTTTTAGTGTGTGGGTGCAAGCTGTGCTTTGCCACTTGCCCTCAAGGCCTTAGGACAGGCTGTGGCTCGTTGTATTACAGGCTACAGATGTAGTCATGGGTTCAACCACATGGGTGACTTCAGCGCTGGCAGATGAGTCACGCGTTCCCCCACTGTCTGTCCTCCAGGACTCGTACCTGTTTCTGCACAGCAGCCTATTTCTCATAGGAAAGCTAGCATGTCAGACATAGTCCTTTCATGCCTACTAAATTTTGCCTTTCCTTAGATGTAGGAATACCTAATGTGTGAATGAGGGGCAGCCTTAGGCACAAAAAAATGCTCAGCTTATCCAGAATGACAACATTTGCAAGCATGCTCACTGGCAGGATATGAACCGCCTCAGGAACTTCACTGGTGTAAATACAGGCATCTCAGGAATTGCAGGCCTCAGATTGCTCTTGCAGACATCACCCATCTCCTGGGATCTTCTGGATTTTAGGCACTTAGTATCCTGTCTCAGCGTGGAGGTTGCTATGGACAATGATTTCTAATGTGGAATTTTCTAGGGTTTTTCTTACAAGGGAAAAAGCGTGCTAAGGGTCACCAAACATTGCCATTTCACATACTTGCCATGCACCTTTTGAAAAAGTTATGTGAGGAGAGTGCGGCTTTAACCTAAACAAGGAACTGAGAACTGATTTGAGGTTTTTCTGTCTGTACATACTAAATATATTTCTGCTTGCATCATGAGCATGTTCCAGAAGCATGTGTGATGAGTGAGAGGTCACTGCTACCACTGCTGCTTGGCGTGATCATGCTGAAGGATCATGCTGGTTCTGCTGCATGTGCTTGAGGGTTTTTTTGTTTGGTTTTTGTGTTTTTTAGGTCATGAATTGTCTCTGACACTTTAGGTGTCACAGCTGTGGCTGGAAAGCCTTCTATGATTTTGCCTTTATCATACAAAGCATATTCTTAGAAGTCTGTAAGTTGGTTGTTTTTTGGGTATTTGCAAATATACCTGTATAGTATCGTAGAAATATATATGATACATGTTCACATGCTTTTTTTAGTCTGAACATATATATATGAACATACATTTTTTAATAAATGCATAAATAAAACATGTCGGAGTGTTTCTCCTGTGCCTTTCTAGTACTCCTGAAGTTTCCTTTTATAGAAATAGTGCTGTGCGTTTTGAGGCTCAAACCTTTTATCTGCCTTAACTGCTGAAGGCAGATTGAAAAACCAGGAAGAATACTGAATGATAGTCTTTACTGTTTGCACCATCATTTTGAAAATCTTCCCTGCCACTCCTGTTTATTGTGAAGATGACTCAAGCTGTTATTCATGCTTGGGTGTTACCATCCGAGCAGATCCTCTAGACTACTGGAAGAGAAACCAGAACACTAAAAGCCAGGGTCCTGTGTTTCCTGCTTTTGTCTGTGTTGACAATGTGTTTGGTTCTTGGTAGGCCCTCACTGAGTGTACAGAACACTCGCCAGGGTTGTAAGATATCGGTTACGTTAGCACAGTATTAATGGATTTATCTATTGCAGGGATACCAAGTCAGCCCAACCCTTAAGATGCTCGTTTGATTCAAGTACAAACATGACCAGAAGGATTACCTAAGACACAGCAACTATGCAGAGTTTTCATTCTGTAAAGTTTGGAGGCCGTTCTTGATTAAGGATTTAAGTTTCTCTCTACTTCATCTACAGCTTTAAAGTATAGAGTTTCTCTTTTAGGGAAGTATGAGTCCTATATTGTTAGACTTCTATAACCTAGGTATTTAGGCTCCCTCTATACTTAAGACAGAGCTGCAATTCCAGAAAGCAATTCATTCTATTTATCTTTAGCAGGGATTTTACGATGTGATTATTCACTTCCTGAAGGTATCTCTGCACCTCTTTCCCACTGGTTGTAGAGAGCATCTGTCTCAATGACAAACCTGAACTAGATGTATAATGGTTGTTAAGGTTAGTAGAAGCAAATCATATGCTTTATACTAGTTTTTCTAATTGCATTTCCCCTTTCCTTTCAGCATTAAGGGGACATTAAGAAGAGATAGATATTTAATTATGCCTGGGTTTGCTTTAGGTGGCTACTTGTGCTTTGTATCTGACCTGTAGTCACTGTTGTGGTTTCTGTTTGTGTGAAGGTCATGTACTGTTAGCAATGTGGCTGCAGAAGCAGAGGATGTGTCATGATTTCTCTGGCTATAGATAAGCAGCTGTTAGAGGGAGCTGGATTTTATAGCCTGTGCTCAGTGGAGCTTGCAGCTCTTTTGGTGTAGTATAAAGAGATTTTCTTGCCTGTGACTACACTGGTCCCATATACAGAGTTACCAACAGAAGTATGACTTAGTTAACATGATGTACTGTTTTAGTCTTTTTTTCCTTAAGGTTGCCCTGATTATTAGTAACATTTAAACAAAAAAAGCAAAGTAGTTTTCTGGGAATCCTTGCTTTTCGTGTTTTGTTTGGTTTTATTTTTTCATATTGTCTGGTGTTTTGGTGGTCATACCACAGCTGTAGGGCTTTCATTTTGATCCTACTCTGTTTCTAGATAGTTTGAACTTAAACTTTTCATCCTGCAACATTGCAATACTTGCATTGCAGATACTATGTAGTAATGTTTAAAGGCTGCCCATGAGGGAAAAAATGTGTTAGAATTCAGGGAGATATATTTGCAGTTCTTTAATTTTGTTAAATGTTGCTGAGTTGGGGCAAATTTGATGTGACTGTCTCCTTAAATACAGAAGTAAATAAAGCTTGGATTACATTCTGCAGGTATATCCTTGCTCCTTCTTCCTTGGATGGGATCATACTCTCTAACTTTGTAGTTTTGTAAACCTTTATAGTGGAAAAAAACCCCCAGTGAAATAGGTAGAATGAAATTTTGTTTTGTTTTGGTTTTTTTATCCTGCTTATTTTATCTGAGACACAGTCTGAAATAATTGTAATAAGCTCTTATTGTTCTTTCTGTCCTTATTGCTGTGTTATTTGAGCCATTACATAGTTAAGTTTTCTATGGAAAATAGAATTAACTTCTGTTAGGAAGCAAAGTAGGTGCCGAACACACATAATAATGTGGAGGGTTTTTTTCTCAGCTATATGCTCAGTTTTCCAGCTCTTGAGGGGATAAGAGTGTTATGTCAAACTCAAACTGCCAAATTATATATCATTCAAAGTGGGTTTTTGTCTTTCTGCTTGCTGCATTTTAAGTTATTGCATGCATAAATGCATTTTTGTTTGCTTTGTTTTGGTAGGTTGAGTAAGTGCTTTTGTGCCTGCTTTTATACTGTATAAATGTATGGTATTTCAGTTATATGTTTGTATCACTGAGTGTATGTCTTAAAGTAACTTTCCACTAATAAAAAGTCCTTGTCGGGGATGAGGATCCCCCTGTTTACAACTGTTGAGTAGGCATAGTGTTCACCATTCTCCAGAAAGGTAATTCCTCTAGGTTTTGTTGATGCTCTTCATTTGGGTTGAAATTGCTTGTCAGAATGGGTTAGGTGCAGACTGGTGAGTGCTGTGCCACTATCTGGACCTGTGCGCGCAGTGTTCTCCTGATGCTCTGAGCAGAGACTTCAGGCTTACCCAGTTAGACTGTACCTAGTTTGAACTTGGTTGGATAAACACCTGGAGTGTCACCACTTTCCTTCCTGTGTGGGTGTTACCCTGCCCAGAACAGAGCCTGTGCTCTATGCGTGGCTGTGCCTGTTGTACCTTGCAGCAGCTCAGAAAATCTTGGCAGATTTTATCTGGATAGAAATAGCTGATGATTTTGTTTGGTTTTTTTTCTTTCACTTACCCACCAACAGGAGTATATAAAGCAGAATGTGAGCGTGCAGTATATATGGTAATTTCTTTTACACATAAAAAGTGTTAAATAACTTAAGTAAATAAGTAGACCAAGAATTTTTGGGGTTGATTTCATTAATGAAAGATATTTTTGTTAGGGCTGAAAAGACAGATATTTAGTACTTGCTTCACCATCTGTATTCTCGGTTTCTTGCCATGTTTTGCTATATACTTAACACTTTTCTCCATTAAAAAATATCTGTGGTGCTGTGGGTACTTTTTTCATTACTTCGTAAAAGCATCAGAGTTTTATTATAGATGCTTCCAACTTTAGTGGAGTGTAGTTCTTGTTGCTGTGATGAATGGTAAAGTTTTTGTAATCCAGTATCAATTCTTAGTGACCAATTTTTATTATGTTAATAGTTGCTTTTAGAAAGTGCTTACCAGGATAGAATTCCAAAAATTAGTAGACCTAATGTTGCATAATTTTACAGAAGGGTGAAGACTTGCAACTAATGGGTACAGTTGAGTTCCTTTCATAAAGCAGCAATTTTTGTAGAATTCATCTGAAAAGCAGAAGAGTTAACATAGCCACAGTTTTTTTCCCCGTGAGATAGATTTAATATTGTTCCCAAGATAATGACATTGCTTTCAGGTGCCTCCTACTACTAGCATTGCTATTTAAGGATTTTTTTCTTTAAAACAGCAACCCACTGTTTAAAAAAGGTGACGTTAGGGCAAATCTTAAAGCTATGTCTGTGGAAGAGTGTTCTTTTATCTATTCATAAAATGATACGAATGTCTTGTGAGAGGTCTACCTTTATCATTGCCTTTAGTTTGATTTTCATGTTTAAACAGTAGAAAACTTAACCCTTCCTAGTGCAGGACAGCTTTTAGTTTTGATGTAACAAGAGTGGACAGAATGGCTGCTAAATAGAAAAAATAATTTTAAGCCTAAAATCTCAGTTCTAGAATTTTTAGTTTCCAACAAAAGGGTAGGTTTTATAGAAGACCAGATGATGTGTGCAGGGTTCTTTTGTCTGTTTTAATTTTATGATAAGTTCAGTTTTCTTACAGAAAAAAATGAGCTTGCTTTATAAGCAGTTGTGTAACTGGAACTGGATGAAGGGGAAGTGATAAATATGAAAGGCTTCAATGTGAAAGCAGAATTAGAGGATTAGAACAAACTTCTCCATCTATCTTCTTGCAGAAGTATTAGACTGTGCAAGCATGGCTTTCTGAATTTGCTTTCATCTTAAACAAGCTCTATTGAGGACATTTTGAAAACATGCTGTTTCAGTGTTTGTCTATTATATTTATACAAGTTTTTCAGCACTCTGATAATTGGATAACAAATGCAGTCCAGACATTTACAACTTCTAGATTTAGAATTGTTCAGATTTACATTTTGCCTTAGCTTTTGAAATGTATCCTCTTTCATTTTGTCAGTGATGCTGAAATGCCAGGAACCCTGAAGTATAAATGATAATGGTCTAGCAAAAAAGGGAAGTTGTCAGGATTTACAGGTCTGCCCAGGTGCAAGAACCTTGTAATATTTACATTTACTGCTGGAAAAGCATGAACAACTTGCTCTTCATTGACAAAACTCCTAGAAAATAAGCAATAGAAGAATAAATAATGCTAGAGAATAGCATGCTCAAGTGGGATTTTCAAAATTATGTCTCAAAGTGAACCTCACTGGGTTAACAGTAATTTTAGCTGAGGTTTTAATGTAATTCTGAAAATCTCATCTTTGAAATGATGCTGGTTGAAATTACAAATGAAAATCCCTTTCTCATTTGCAAGAGGTGACTGAAGACTGTATAATCAGGAGTGACATGGAAAGGCTGAATGGCAACCAAGTGCTCCTTGCCTCTTTGAAAAGAAATGAGGAGGCAGTAATGAAACCAGTGAATTTGAAACAAAGGGAGGTTTGTTCTTTTTAGGTTTATCCCCCTCTCCATACACACACACAACGTCAACTTTTTACTGCAGAAAGTACATTATTTTTACTCATATGCCTATGTGTGTGTGGGGGGGTACTTTTAGGAAGTACTGGATGCAACACATTCAGATGCTCAGGAGCTCTGACAATATAAGATTTAAAAATAAAATACTTTGAGATGCCTAGGCATGAGCATAATTTCTCATTGAGATATAGATTTTGGCATAAGCCAAAAGCTTTTAAAGAGAGACAGAAAAGCTAGTATCAAAGGCAGGAGTAGAGGGAAGGAGTGCAGCTATTCAGGAATGTACCAGTGAAAACATTGCTTCATCTGCAGCTCTCCAGGATAATCTTGTTGCAGAACCAGAAAAGGTGGAGGAAATCTCATCCAGTCTCGAATAGTTGGTAGCTTGGCTTTATATCAGCTTGCTGTGGGAGGTATAGGTTCACTCCCCTTCTTCTGAATCAGTCAGATCAGGTATTTCTCAATTAACGGCTAGATTCTCTACATTACAGATGTTGCATTTTTTACTGTGTTCTTTTTTTGCTGTGGTTTCCACTCTACCCCTGCCACAGAAAGACTGAAGTGTGTTTAATATCAAAAAAATATAAAGCTTCCTCAAACAGTTTTGAGATACCAAGCTGTTAGCTTGTGAGAAAGCTGTTGTACTGTGTTGCACTACACTGTCACATAAAGCAGAAGCTCCTGCTTTGGAGGGTGAGTGCCAAGCAGAAGAGATGCTCTTCATGCTTCCTCTGGCTCTTTGAACTAATACACCAAGGAAGGTCTGGTTTGAAGTGGAGAACTCATACATGTGACTTCATCTGCTTATTCTGCTTTTTTTTTGTGTTTTTTTTTTCCCTGCAGTTTCATAATCTCAGAAAGAGTAGCTTCTCTTTGCCAGGAGGAAGCTCCAGGGTGCTTGCTGCTGTAATGCAGAGGCGTTGCTGAACAAGCTGTCACTCAACTGAGTAACAGCTTTGCCAAGCTTGGGGAGAGTAGTAGTCTAGAAACACAGCCCAGCAGTGACATTAAGGTCTCGAAGTCTTGGAAGGGAGTTTAATATTAAACAGGCTCTTTAAACAGAGATGCATTGAGACATTAGAGATACATATCTGGCTTTTGAACTTTGGATTTGTCAGTGGCACATGGAAAACATACAGAATTTCTACTCATGCTGGGGGTTTTGTTGTGCGTTTTTCTGAAGTTGAAGACTAAGACAACTAAGACAACTGCCTATTTTCAGATATTATGCAGACATTTCTATCTATGCTATCTTTCTAGCTTAAGCTCATACTATTTGAATTTTCCTTTCATAAGTTGTGTGGATAAAAATTTTAAAAATGCTGTTAAATTTAAAATTCAATTGGCATTAGTTTCTAGCAGTCCTTGAGCAACTCAGTTTTCCAGTAGCAGTAGACAATGTATAGTTGATTTATAACAATTAAGCAAAAGCTTCACAAGGGACAATAAACTCAAAGAGATAACACATCATATACTGACAGCTCAATATGCATTTTCTCTGACGTTGATTCATGCTTCTGCCTTGAAGTAAAAATGCCTCAGTGCTATCTTGTGTGTTGCAATTGACTGCCCTAAACCTGAAGCGCAGATTCATTTTAACTCAGTTCTTATTCTTGAGTCCGTTGTTTTGAGGAAGGAAAACCCAACACTTACTACTTACTTTTACCTTTAAAATATTTATTTAATTTTACAGCAATGTTTAGTTAACTTTTAGGAGAATGTACACAATGTTCTGATAGCTGGGAAACATACATAGCAGGATGTTCTAGAGCACTTTTGTCTATATATTCCTCTTTGTAACAGTACCATACACAGATTTCTCCTTTTACATGGCTTTGACTTTTCGAAGTGGCTTGATTAATTTTGCCAGCATATAGCCCCAAGTAGTTTACTTTTATACTTATAAAGTTTGCAAAATAGTATTTGAGATTTTAAATGCTCATGTTAAAAATACTTATAGGACAGAAATATTAAGAGGAAGTTGCACTCTAAAAATTACTGTGTCCTGAATTTTTTATGGGGCACCAACTAGCTTCCAAGAAGAAATATTTAGGTTGATGCATGTGCTCATTTCTAGTTAGCAAAGGTCATGGTTTTTCTATGAAACTACGATGTTGAGATTGAATTACCCTATTTAGATGTTGTTTTGCTCAAAAGTCATGTTGAGTTTAAGAACTTCTCAGAAAAGAATTTAATAAAGTGGTACTGTACTTAAAGAACTAACTTTAGTCATCAGCAGTTATTTTGTTATAATTACACAGACATCTGAGACAGAGGTGAGAAGAAAAACCAGTTTGCCTGAGTTGTTTCCAGATGCCCTAAACTACCAGAAGATTTAATTGCTTTATGGGGGCCAGGCTTGTGGAGAGAGCATGTATTTTATCAGATAAACCTGAGAGAAACAAAGTTATTATAGCCCATTGATCGAAGCCTCCTATGAATGTAATGGTTCCTGAGAAGGAAGGTGCAGGGAGAAAGACAGGAGGGAGGAGTAAGGTAGAGAGAGAAGAGGAGGCTCTGGAGCAGGCACAATAGCTGAAGTGATATGATCAGTATGATGCTGTCATCTTCAGCAACTGGACCCTGTGGTGTAAACCAGGTAGTTTCACCCCCATCCACAGTAACTTGGAAACTGATAATCATTATTAAAAATGAGCAATTGTTTTAATTTCAGAAAAAAAACACCTGCTTTTCTATTTGTTTCACTTGACAACCTTTGGACTCTGGTTAGTCTAATCTGAAACCAAAAGTTCATTTCTAACTACATCCTGTCAGAATAGACATTTGACATAAATTCTTAAAATACTCTCTGTGTACTATTAATGCTCAACACTTTTACAGCCTTATCGTAAACTTTTATGATGTGAAGGGAGAGTAACATTTACATATCAGAATATATTTCCACAGCTGAAGAAATGTGCAGGCTTCTAATTCCAGTTTAGTCCCAGTAGTCTTTTAATACAGTTTATACTGTAGAGTCACTGTCAAATATTTTCATTTTTATGGTCTGAAGACTGTGTTGAATGAAATTTTCTGAAACTGGCCTTTCGGAGAATCTGACGTCCCGTGGTCTGGTGGACCGATTCTTTTTTATAGAATTTTGAATTGTGTCTGATGTGAAGTAATAGACTATAGGATCAAAACAGCAGTTTGAAACAGCGATGCACAGAGTGACGGGGTACATAGTCCTGACCGCAGTTACCACCGAGCAGTTAATCCAGGTCTGTGTTCTCATAAGGGAGTAAAGTATTAAGGTAACGTTATAAGGCACAAAGCAGAAGCAGAATATCACCAAATGGACAAAAATCATTTTGAGTACCTTTTTCTTGCTTAATTTATTTCGACTTAATGTAAGTGGTTTATTTAAAGTCCGCAAGACCATGGTAGAGCAGGTCACATTCAAGATGAGGGGAATAAAAAACCCGACTGTTTCGATGAAGATAACAATCCGGGATAGGTAGGTCTTCCACGTGTCCTCCGAAAAGTTTTCAAAACACGTTCTTTGTTCAGTGTTATTCCGTCGGTTTGTAGACTGGAAAAAGCTTGCTGGTGTGCTGCCTGCTAACACAGTTATCCACACTGCAGCACAGACAATTTTTGCATTCCTCTTGGTTCGGAGAGTCCTGGATCGAAAGGGGTGCACTATAGCTAAAAAGCGATCTACGCTTATGCAAGTCAGAAATAAAATACTCCCGTACATATTTGTATAAAAGAGGGTGACAGAAATCTTGCAAAGAATGTCTCCAAATGGCCAGTTCCTCGTTACAAAGTAATAAATCCTGAAGGGTAATGTAAACACAAAAAGCAGATCTGATATTGCTAAGTTAAGCATATAAGTTGTAGTCTCGTTTCGCACTTTTAATGTGCAAGTAAAAATGTAGATAGCAACGCAGTTTGCTATGAGGCCGAGAACAAACACCATACTAAAGATACACCCATATAAAGTATATTTAAAGGAGTCCTCAGTGGAACAATTAGAGCTTACCATTATAATGATATAGTGAAAATTCCTGTAATTTGGAGGCTTCTCTGGGTTTTTTATTGCAACTTTGTTTTAAATTCCAGAAGACCTTGCAGATGTATTTGAACTGTGCACTTGGGTAAGTTTGTTGCAGTGAAAAGCTTCAGGAAGAAACAGAAGCTCTGTGGCAGGGGAGTACATCTCCCGCAGTAATCACCAGGAGGGCACTCTTCTCTTGTAAGCAGTATTTGTTGTAATCACATAGCCAGTCTTGAAAAGTCAAAAAACTTATCATTTGTGGCAGATGAGGTCATCCCAAAACTTGCTTAGTCCCATTTTCCCCCTCAATTCCGTGAAGCCATTGTAGAATTTTCTGCCTTATTCTTGGCTGAGGCTTATGATGGCAAAGTCTTGCCCATCCAAATTTGCAGGAATTGTAGGCTTTAGGTTTCCTGGACGCCGTGAAGTGTCAGCACTTGCATTTCCCTCTCAGCCTTCTTTCTGTAAAACAAGCTTGTCGGCTCCTCCACAGGGTGGGAAGCAGCTGCAATGCAATTCCAGAGCGTGTTTGTTCCTGCAGAGCACGGCCCTCACCGCCTCTCGCCAGCCCGGCTCCTTCTGCCAGGGAGAGAAAAGAGCTCTGGCAATTTATAATGTGACATCACAGAAAGAAGAGGTCGGGCGCAGGCTGGAGAGCAGGGGAAGGCAAACAAACTGAACTGAAACCAATCTGATAACGTGTCTGCTGGGAATGTACCTTGCAGGCGTGCAAATAGTCACCAGCAGAGAGCTGCAGCCTCCTGTTAACTCCCCGTGCTCCCTGGAAAGTCCTTGCCAGCTTTTGTGGGAGTCTGAGAGCTTCATCACAATAATGTTTTCCTTCAGTTATTCAGACACTGAAAAGTCTCCTCATAACTCTCGTGCCTTAAAGTTTCTGTTTATCTTTGGAGATAGTAGTAACTGCGAGATTTTGCATTTACTGTAGAATTCAACCAACATTACATTTTTTGATAGATATCACAAGCAAACACATTAATCACAAGAAATCAGCCAAGTGGTTCCATCTTGATTCCCTCAATGTATCAGTGCAAACCCTAGGAGGGACAAAGTACCACTGATAGGTAATTAAATAATTTCACCAAATAATTACTGAAAGACAGAGACATAAAGATTATGAATCTATGGGTTGTTCTTGGATGTTCCCAGGACTGAGTGTGTTGCAGTGGGAGGAGAAATTTTGAACTAGTTCCATATTAGAAAACATAACCCAAGCTGTATTTCTAATCAGAAAGATAGTTCTTTCAAACAAAAAATTATGGTTCAATTTTTTAAAATTTATTTTGTGGTACTGAAAGCATTTTCTTCAATATGTAAGCACAGATTTAGTATACCAAAATAAATACTGTTCTGTGCAGTTGTTTCTGATAATATAAAGGGGGCCAGTTATCACACATGCACAAAATACTCCCATTAGTTGCTGATTAATGAAATGAAAACATGTTGTAACTAATTAAATAAATATAAAAAAAAGCAGTTCTTATTGCCTTTAGGGGCATATACGAGATAAATCTCAGTTTAGACGGACTCATTTGTTTAACAACAGCTTGGATAGACTCGCTTCTGGCATCAAAACCAGTCTGTTTCTAAGTCTTAGAATAACAAATCTCTTCATATCTGGCTGGGTGGCATGGTTCTTTTGAACATTTTAATCAGTTATACCTAAGCAAGGCTCTGGGCAAAACCTTTTTCTAGTCTGCTGTAAAGGGAAGTAAATAACAGCACTTCACAAGGTTTTGACATAATTTCTTAATGTAAGGTTTGTCAGACAAAAATTCAGAAATATGCAAAAATAGGTCTGACTTATTTTTATTTCAAGGGTTTTTTTATTAATTTCTTCTCTGAAACTTTCACATTGATTTTGAGGTGAAATCAAGCAGTTTCACTTCAATAGTCCATAACCAAAAGAAACCTTTCTTTGACTGTTTTTGAAATTAATATTACCCATAAAGCAGAATGCATTTTCCACTTCTAAGTCAGCAAGAAATGAAAATGTGAGCTTGCCAGAGTCTCTTGTGTGTCCAGCTTAACTTGTACCTGAGCATAACATTACCTTACCTGGCTTTCAACACAAAAGCAGTTGTCACATGTGGTTGAGTTTTGTTTCTATTCCCACCAGCCTTGCATGGTGAAAGGGGAGTTTTCCTGAAAGAGTCTGTGAATTCCGCATCAGGCCTTGGGTGCTTTGAGCTCAGCTTTCCTGTTCCAGCTTTGTTTGCACAGGAAAACTGTGGGGCAGGCTCAGTTACTGGAACGAAAATCCCTGAAGTACAGAAATTGGATGTCAAATGTCAAAACCTCAAGCAGTATTTCATGTTTAGAGAGGTGAAGGAATGGAAATGAGTAGGTCTCTCTTATTCATCAGTACTTGATTTTCTGTTTGTGTGAAGGTGTCAGTACACAGAGACAGGGTGGGGATGTCTGACCAGGGGCACTGTCCATTTTACCAGGGTAAATGTGTTTCAGAGCAATCATGAATGGGCATCCTCAGCTTTCAATTTGTCTGTCAGAGCCCTGCTTTGCTGTGGCCTGTTGCTGCTGTTACGAACATGGGTGCTACTCAGAGCTTTATTTTAGGGACTTGTGTTTATTCATTTGTTGTCTTTGGGACATTCTTTTGCCTGTGCACCTTTGGTGCAGAATGGTACCTGCACTTTATACTGATTCAAGAGCCAAGTGGTATTTATATGCCTCCAGAAATAGCATTCAACTGTGGGGTTTCTCCACCTGCAGAAGAAAATTTGAAAACCCCAAACTGACAGGCTCTTACTTCATGTCAAGTTTCAGCGGGGAGGTATTTAGTTATTTACTCACATTTATTAATATTTACTCATTTTAGTATGAAAGTGTAAATGCCAAAGGTGAATTGCTTTTCTTAAATAGATGTGGCTGATTGTTACCAAGCAATGTTTTAATTTGTGTGAACTTCTCTGAGCTGAAGAACCTGCATTAGTGCACCGCAAGCCGTGGGAGTGGAGAGCAGCCTCCCTTCTGGCCAGGCTCCAGCACAAACAGAGAGGAAACTTCATTGTGCGCTTTCCTTGCGTTGGATCACATTTCAAGATGTTGGACTCTGTGCTGTCAGATTTGGAAAAGCCTTCAGTAAGCCCCAACACTTTAAAAAATAATAATAAAAAGGCTTTATCAGTCACTATGGAGGAAGAATTGACCTGGTAATGACCTTACTTATGTTCCTTCACCACAGGCAAATTTTCCTTTGGGATGGGGAGCGGTGGTAGGCAGGAGGAAGCAGCTGCAGGGAGGGCCCTGTACAGCGATGGTTTGTTTTTTCTCTCCAAAGGAAACGATGCTGCCACTGCAGGGAGATGTGTATGTAAGTCTGTTTGCTTTTCTGCATCAGAGACAGAAATGAGTTAGAACTTGCCATTTGCTGCTAGTGCTAGATGAGCAAAAACTGCATTTCCATCAGCAGGCTTCCTGTGGCTCTTGAAGAGGCAATGAAGGCAGAATGAGTGTGGGCTCCTTAAAGCTAAGAGCCGATGAGATGCTTAAAATCATCTCTCGCTTTAGCAGTGAGCAGATTTTGTACACTCCTTCAGTTGGTAACCACTTAACTCTACTTATATGGGTTTAGATACCTGAGTTTAGATAGCAGGACTCTTTACATCCTTGAGTGATCATGGATTTGTGTGGCAAACCTATTCCACCGTTGAACAGAGGGGCAAAAGGAGAAGTCCTTATAACCCCAGAAGTGTGCTACTAGAGTGACTGTAGGATGCTGCCACCAACTGCTGCTTCCTCCTACCCCTAGATGCCATAGAGTTGGAGACTTGCTCTCATTTAGGACACAGGGATAGGATCCCTTAAATTCAGAAATCTGAGTTGAGCATTAAGGAAATCATGGTACAGGCATTTGTTCTCACTTTGGTTGAGCAAGCTTATGCAAAAGAACTTGTGCTTTCTGTTGCAGTGAAGACAAAACCTGGCAGGACAGTATTTTATTTGCTTGAAGTTATTATTTATCCAATAATTTTCATGGGGTTTAGTATTTTTAGTCTTTTTACTGGAGTTTCTCTTTGAGCATGTGTATGCACAGAAAGGAATTTATTATGGTTGAGACATAGGGCTTGGAGCTAGGAAGTAGGTTTCTGGCTGTGCCACTGATTTTCTGTTCCAGTCCTGGCAAAGTTTTCTGACTTTGTGCTTTAACTTCCCTCCGTGTAAGAACTGTTCACTTCCTCGCTGGGATGTGAGACCATCTTTAATTGTTAAATATAGTTTGAAATCCTTGGATTGAGAACCCTTTATTAAATATGATATTGAGATACAGTGGCTAGTGAATGCAGTGAAAATGTAGGAAGACTAAAATTTTGTATTTTTAGATTGGATTCTTGCCAAAAAAGTGATCTATTAAGAGACTTCCCTTGTTTCAACTCCATATGTCTATGGGGAAGTAGGTACAGAGAAAGCAGGGCTGGGAACTTTGACCTCCTCAGCTACCTCTCAGCAGCTGCTTGCTCAGACGTTCATAAGTCGCAGTAAGACTGCTTCTGGTAAGTGGCTTACAGCCTTCTTAAAATACAATCATGGTGTCCACCCACAGACACTGTGAGGTAGTTAGCACACTGAAAATTACCTTTTTTCCTTCTTAAAGATTCTCCAGTGTAGTAGGCAAGTCTTTTGATTAGCATTATAAGACTCATGGTGAACAGACTATTTTTATCTAGCTAGACTAATCCTGCATGGACTATTGCATAGGCAGTTAAAGACTCCTCCATATCAGGAAACTTGTTAGCTTAATGCAAATGAAACAACACATACAAACTGCAAGTAAAAGTTAAAAGAAAACTGTAAATATTTTCTGCTGAAAGTTTGACTGACCTTCTAGAACCAGTTTCCCTGATTAGTTTTTGTTTTACTGGTCTTGTTCTAATACATAGCTGCCAAAAAAACTTTCAAATTTTAAAAAAACCAAACCAACTATAAAAGGCAAGTGAAGTCTTCATAAATGTGTGCTAAAGCACAAAGTCATAGAGAACTTTACCAGGATTGGAACAGGTAATCTGTGGCACAGCCAGAAACAGTGCCACAGGGGGGTGGTCTAGAGCATTAGTCTTAGGAGGAGTGGATGAGGGGTCTGAGGTTGTTTAGCCTGGAGAAATGGAGGCTTAAGGGAGACCTTATTGCTCTCTACAACTGCCTGAAAGGAGGTTGTAACAAGGTGGGAGTAGGTCTCTTTTCCCAAGCAATAAGCGATAGGAAAAGAGAAAATGACCTCAAGTTGCACCAGGAGAGGTTTAGGTTGGATATTTGGAGAAATTTCTTTACTGAAGAAGTGGTCAAGCATTGGAACAGGCTGCCCAGGGAAGTGTTGGAGTCCCCATCCCTGGAGGGATTTAAAAGATGCATAGATGTGGTGCTTAGGGACCTAGTTTAGTGGTGACCTGACAGTGCTGGGTTAACAGTTGAGCTTGATGATTTTACAGGTCTCTTCCAACCAAAATTAATCTATGTTTCTATTTGGGCTGTGAGTCTATTAAGTTCTCTATGTGTGAAATTGCTTAAAAAGGGAAAAGGAAACTCAGGATAAAATGAGAGTTCTTCATTCCTGTGCATTTGAAATGCTTGTCTTTTTCTCTTCAGAGTTGTTTCAATTTCCTTTATAGAAAACGTAACTGCTTCTCTCCAGCTTGCAGAAAGAGGAAACAATTTCTCTGTTTTAGTATGAATTCGATCTGCTAAAGTCCTTTTTTTCCCTCTATTCTTGGATTCATGGAGAGGAGGGCTTTTTAAACCTAAATATAGGTATAGCAATATACTTTATTGTTGCAGTCTCTCTAAATAACTTGACAACAACTGATTACTTTGGATTTTTGTTCTTAAAAATGTGCAATGAATATGACAATCATACTTTAAGAAATGACATTTGTAGTAAAATTCTAGTTCTGAAACACTTCTTCACAGTATTTGTGGTACGTCCATGTATGAGTAAGCAGTTTGAACCACTTCAGTTGGTTCTATGAAGTCCTTCCTTTGCCGTTTCCAATAGCGTCCCTTATATACCTAGTATTATAAAGAGAAGTGGACTATAGAGAATATGGTTTTACTTAAGGAATACAATGTAAAAGCTGATTTAGACAGAAAGGAAAACCAACATGTATTGATTAATAATTTTTAAGCAATGAAGAGGAAAATAAGTTATTATGTTGCTTTTCTACTGGAACCCTCTCCTTTGAAGTGGAATTTTGGATCTAAAATGCTGTTGGGACTCAGTTCAGTTGTTGCAGTATCCCTTAGCGTAATGTAATCCTTCAGAATACTTACAAGACTACTTAAGGCTTTCTAAAAACTCTAATTTATGGGGGAATTTCTTAAGAAATGGAGAAAATAGGAGAATCTTTAAAAATGCCACTAATTTGACATTCTTTTCCTTGTTTCATTTTTATTTTGTGTAAAAGGTTCTTTGGAGCAGGATTGTGGGAAAAGCTTCCCATGCACAGTAATGGACAAAAGTGCAGAACTGTGTCCTGGGGTTTGTCATACAAGTTCTGAAGATATTTTCAGAAAATATTATATGTACCTTCTGCTTACATTTTAGAGCTTGTTCTTGGCATTATTTGGTTTGTTGACCACAATAGTAGAGACAGAGATTGAAAATATGGGATTCATTTTTTGAAGCACAGTACTATGAGCTTGAAAGTAATTTTTGTGATAGCACTAATATAAATGTGCAGTGTCTAATGGTAAAAGAAGCCTTGTTATCTCAAAGGTCCAGTTGATGCTAACGATCACATTAGGCTTACCTGCAATTATCTAAATAGTATCATGGAATATGCAGATTGGTTCTTTGCATTGTAAATACACAGGAGCAGTTGCAGCAGTGTTTTAGGTCACTAACAGATGACTGATAAATATTTGCCTGAAGCTTCTCGAGTTGCACTTTTTTATGTAACTCGTGGAAAGTCCCAGCAGCAGTTTTTGCTTACATTCTCAAATGTTTTGATGTGCAAAGTAAATTTTTCTGAGAACACGATTATAAAGATATCCAGAGGGAGCAAGCAGTAATCAGATAACATATTATCAACGTGTCCATTTGTTAATTGATACATTTAAAATGGTGGCTTCCCCCTCTCTCTAATACATGTAGCAAGAGCAGATAAGAAATGCCACACCCGCTTACACCTCCCTGCAGCCTCAACTTTAAATTCTTCTTGTGAGAGGTCAGGAGAATATGTCATGTGAGGAGCACCTGAGGGAACTGGGATTGTTTAGCTTGGAGAAAAGGAGGCTTAGACGAGACCTCATTGCTCTCTAAAACTACCTAAAAGGAGGTTGCAGTGAGGCTGATGTTGGTCTCTTCTCCCAAGTAACTAATGACAGGACAAGAAGTAATGGCCTCAAGTTGCACCACGGGAGGTTAAGGTTGGACATTAGGAA
>VYZX01013349.1:19915-75781 GCA_013401335.1 Brachypteracias leptosomus
CTGTATACTGTATTCCCTGGAAAAGAGGCAGCATGGCACCGTACATTAGAAGTGTCATATGTCAGATGATTATGACTTCTAAGTCTAGTTGATTTTACAGAAGGCTTGTAGAGGCTAGATAAGATGAACTCATTTTGAGCTTTAATCTATGGATCAAATGGTTTAAAAGGGATGGACTAAAAAGCAAAGTAAAGGATCATAAAGATTAAAAGCTTGTACAGAGGAAATGAAAATGGAAAAAGAGTAAACAATCTTAGCAACATGTTTTTTCAGTGGATAGGAACAGGATGAAAGGATGTCAGACAGGAGGAGAGATGACNNNNCAGACAGGAGGAGAGATGACTTAATTAGAACAAAATACCTGATTTCCTGAACTCTCATTTACATTTTTTGAACTCATGTTTATTCAGTCACTCTGCAAATATGATTGAAATATTGTCAGTATTTGGAGTTTCTCTCCACCATATATGTAGGAAATAAGTTAAGTGGCAAATTCTGGCTCTACTCAAGCTTGTACTTTCTAAATCATAGGATTAGAAATTCAAAGTCTAATTTGTGTTGGTAGAAATTTGCTGAATGTTACATCACTAAAAATTCTTATTGAAAATACTTTGCAAGTGCAAAATATGACTGCTTAATGAAAAATAATTTTAAAAAATCACCTCCTATAGTAAGCAAACAGTAGGAATGGTAGGAATGAAGTGAAAGATGATTCATGAATTATTTTGGAAGCTATTCCAAACATACAGGATGAAATGGATTAGAGGAACAAAACTTGTAGAAAGATATTTGTAATTGGTTTAGTTCTAAGGCAATTGCTTTTTATTTTTCAGATCTTTAGTTTAAGTTTTTGCCCAACATGTATTCTCTGGCCAGGATTGAGGTAGGCTGGTTCCACATCAGGATTACTGGTAGTTCTTGAGGATGTATTTCACTTTGATGCCAAATTACACAAAACCACCTCATCAGATGCTTGCAGCCTCTTGCAGTTTTGGCTGAATGGAGGCCTCTGACTTTTTACCAGAGGATTTTAACCTCTGCTTGTCAGAGACAGCACAAAGCCTGCTGTCATATTCCTATTCTCTTTTTATAAAGGATTACATTATGAAGCTATTGAAATAATTTGCCATAGTCATTCAATAAGATTTATGTGAATTCATGTAGTTTTAAAAAAACCCTATGGTATTCATTTGGTTTCCTTCACAACTGGAATGTAAGAAGTTAGGGGAAAAAAAAGTTTCATAAGCGTTGTTCAAGCTGGTAAGCTAATTAGTATAGATAAATACTGACATGAATATGCTTGTCAGGGGAGAACTGCTGCCAAAAAGCAGAACTTGGACTTGATTAACGTGAAGAACTATTGCTTTCTAAATGTGCAAGTCAGCAAATAGCCTCTTTAAATTCTGCATCATAAGATCACTTAAATGATTATTTAGCATATCGTTAGTACTGGTAAACAACACTTACAAGTACTTCAGCCGACTTCTCCCCCACAACTGCTCTTTCCTTTCATCGCATATCCTGAAGTTTCATGAGACAAATTCGGTACATAATGAACTTTTTAATGACATTGTTGACCACGTTTTAGCGGTTGTATTATCAGTGTGGCAATCAGATAATACCTAGAACATAAAAAAGGAAATGACAAAACTTTGGAGGAGACACAAAGGACATGCTTCTCACGTAATATTTTACCATTTTCTGCTGAAATCTTGTAAGGAATGGAGTGAGGCTCTCAAATGTGAAAGACATGGTGTACATTAGAAAAGGAAAAGCTATTTTTTCCACCAGCTAAGGTTCTACTGAGATCTGAAAGTTGGTCAAAAGTTGTCACAAGTGAATCATTTTCATTTGAATCTGTGTTAACATTTTTCCTGGAAGGAGCAAGGTGTTTGTCTGGGAGATGTCAGTATGACTCTGACAGGAGAGCGGAGGCAGGAACCCACATCTCAAGCTCTGAGCAAGTGCTCTCGTTATGAGGGATTGCTCATTCTTTGCTGTAAGTGTGAGTCCTCTGAAACAAGATGTTAAGCCTCAGAAAAAGGCACTGCATTGAGAACAGAAGCTTCCCCCTGCAGTTCCCAGCAAGCTGTCTGTGCAATAGGGTTTGGCTTCTCCAGGTACTTCCAGTGCTGGTAAGATCCAGGTAGGGACCCACAGCATATGTTGTCCTGCACAACCCAAGTTTTTGGGTTTTGTCAAACTTTCTCAGCTGCTGTCTCTGGTGGTTTAGTGGTTCAGTGGTATAGATGGAAAAAGTTAACTTTTGACTTCTTCAAATCTGAGGTAGAAGCAGTAGTATTGAAAGTCATTAGTTGTAAGTTTCAGTTACATAATCTTTGAAAGAAAAAAGTTTGTTGATCTAGTGGCAGGGGATAAGAATAAGCAGATTAGGTACCCGTTATTTAGGAAAAGACCACAAAGGTCCTACTTCTGCTTGAAAATATTACCTTAACTCTCACCGTACTTCTTGAATTCATCAGGTTGTGATATGGTTTTTTATGATTGACTTATACACTTTAAATACTGGCTGTTGCTTGAAGTAATCTTCCTGCCACCCCTTCAGGCCTCTCTCTCAGCTTCTTCCCTTGTGCTGTGTGTATTTATGCACTCAGCTGAATGAGGAGAACTTCTTGTTTAAAACTAATTCTAACAAATATAATTTCCTCAGTCATAACTGTGCCAATGCTAAAGCAAGAGATAAAGCAGAAAGTGTAACTTAGAGAAGTGCCAGTGCACTTAAGCTGATTAAAACCAGTTGCCAAAGTGTTCTGTAAGTGTTAAGGCAGAATCCTCAACTTGGAGGCTTTCAAATCTTTATTGCTTTGACTCTTGGCCAGACATTAACTTGGTGTTGTCTGTGTGAGGTTTAAAAGACTCAGCTAAGCTCAAGAGGGAGATCTGTGCTTCTGGTCTACTACCCTATAAATTATTTTAATGTAAATGGTTTGAAATAGTGATATTTATAATGTAATAAAATAGAACCATGTATGCCTGATTAATTTCTCCACAAAAGAGGATAAAAATGAGCAGTAATACAGACATACTGTGCATAGTCATACTCTTTGAGGTGAATAGAGGTGTGATAAAAGATGACAGCTTTTGTAAGGCAATTGTCCGATCTGTATTCCATTGAAGATGCTGTAAGTTTTCTTAACTGACTTCAGTGGTGGATGCTTTGGGCCAACTGTCTTCAGTATTTGTTTTGGTTTCCATTTTCCTTGTAATGTTAAAGTCTGAAGACTCATGTCAACCAATCTAGAGAAAGTTGCAGACAGATATGGTACAGGTATCTCATGTCACCTGCGGTTAAAACAGACAAAATAGTCGGATAGCTGAGAGAGAAATTCAGGTCCTTGAGATGGTCATTTGTGGGTCTAACTTCAGAAATGCCTTAATTTGCAGCCTCTTATTTCATTGGAAGCGAATAGTAAAACCTGTCTTGTTTTTGCTATGGCTTAGTCATAGGTTTATATGCCTCAGATTAGCTATAGAAAATGCCCACTGAGTGACAAATGAGGAACTTGTTAGATAATTTAAAAAAAAAAAAGTCTACCTAGCAGAATGCCTGTTGATGGATTGTTGCATCTGAGTTGAGGTGCCTTGTAGGAGCTTTTCTTAAACAGGGATGTTTACGTGTAAGACTTCTGTTTTTTTGCTGTACTTGTGGGTGCACATTGAACTGTAATACTTTACATATTTGATTTGGTTTCCATGAGTTTTATGTCAGTGTATTTGTAGTGAAGTCAGTGAAGCTGCCCATAACAGATCCACACTAACCAAAAGCAGAAATGGGTATTTTTCTCTACAGTGAAAGTGAAGACATGAGAGTAAAATTGCATCCAAACCAAAGTAACTCCTGTTAAATTTGATGGCTATTTCCATGTGTTGTCTCTCTTCCTCTTGAAATAGTAAAACACTGGAATGTATAGATGCAGAGAACAACTTAGATGTGTATATCTAAGTCAGTGTGAAAATGTTGTGTTTCTTTACCAGAAGCAATGTGTTGCAATTTCAAGCTCAATTTGTCTTTTAAAATCCACTATTTATTCTCTAAATTTTCTGTCACGGGCAGGTTTTCTGTATTAAAATACAACAGAAATTTATGGTAGCTATGAATTTTTCATTTCATAGGAATTTTACTTCTTTTAAGATAATCCTTTCAGAGCTCGCCTATATACCAGAGTTGATAAAATTGATTTTTTTGTTGTTTCTTTTTAAAGCAAACCCTTTGTTTTCATCCCCTAGCCTTTCTTAAAAATTACTTTCAGTTTCTGGTGGGAGGGAGAAGGCTGTTTGGAGATCTGTATAACTGGGATTGAAAACTGTTCTTTAATTCATCTGACCATGTTGTGCACCTGCACTGTTCTTCTGCACAGACCTGTCAATCAAAATGCACTTTTAGTTGCATTTACCATAGCTGTGCTAGCTGTGCTCAGAGCCATAGTCTTCATGCCTTACTCCACGTCTATATAGTTTGAGCATGCTAAGCTTCAGTGTTGCACCGTGTGCTGGTGGCAGGAAATGATCAAAGAAGAAAGTATGTGAAAGGTAGGTTTGGGAGAGACAGCTAAGCCACAGTTCAGGTTTGTTTTCCTAGTTCAAATAATAGCAAAAGCTGTAAAATTCAACAGACTTCAGGTTGCATCATTCTCTATGTAATGTGCAGCCTTTACACACTCTGGAGTCTGAGAACTAAAGGGAAACTTTTTGGAGGGCTCCTTTAAGCCCAGTGGTTTAAAACTCTGTGGAAGGAGGGGAAAGCTTCCAAGTCATCCTAACCTTCCCGCATTTGCTCAAGCCATAGAAAGTAAACAGTCCCAAGTTCAACATAGTCGTGTGCAACTTCAGTAAAACAGAGTTCAAATATTTCAATTAAGTCATGCACAATGGTAATTCACAGCATAGTCAAGATTTAAAATGTGTGATGCCTTTTAAAACACTGATCAGTGAACTTCTATTTTGAAATTGCTAAAAGATACCACAACCTGACTGTAGTACTAGCAAAATGAGTTTGAAATGCTTTTGTTGGAAAACATATTGGCAAAATGTGAAGTTTCTGTGGGAATATGTTTCAGTGAAGTTTCTTCCAAAAAGACCAACTGAACTAAAAAAACTCAATATATAGAAGCTAATTTAGTTTTTCTTAAATTTCAGGAAGTAAAACTAGGAGAAAAAGACTACTTTTNNNNCTATTCTTTTTTTTTTTTTTTTTTTTTTCAAAACAGCATGCAAAACATAGTGGTTTCATCAGAAACATTCAAACTTTGGGTTTGCTCTGTTTACCAATGATCGAGAGTTTCTCACAATAAAAATTCAGAGAACTTGAATAGAAACTTGAATAGAAAAGCACTTTATTACTGAAGGATTTCACATTTTTTCTTGTGGAAACAGAAGGATATTTGTAATTTAATGAGATCAAGGGAAACATAGGTTTTGATAATTTGGTTATTTAATGTACCTTGTCAGCTAAGTTAGTTTTACTGCTTTGTTGATAGGTGCTCTTCATGTATTGCCTCATGTCACTGATTTATTACTTCAGGGAGAGTCATGTACATCCTTTTCTGTATGTGTTGCAGTTTTAAATTATACGGCAATAGAAATACAACTGAAAGATAAGTGGTCAAGGAGCAAGTGTGCACAGAGGAAGGAGATAGCAGAGGCCATGTACTCAGGAGTATCTGAGCACCAAAAAAACCCAACCCCAAAAAGCATCACAAGTGTTCTCAAAGTTTTGACATTCTTTTAGGATATGTTACTTTTTAAATTTTGTCATTTTAAAAGGAAGGTGGACTTCCTCATTATCTTTGTGAAGACCCAAGATCCACACATTCGTGTCTCAGCTGGGCAGCCTTGCTTTTGAGTCCTCAGTTGGGTGCATGCTTCTCAACCAGCATGGCTTTTGTAAGGCCCTTCTTCTGAGGCAGCTGGTTGCTCTCATGAGTCTTGCAAGGAGCAACCAAACCCAGTTCTGGCTTCAGGTTCCAGAATAGGTGGGCAAAAGGGCTGCAGATGGGAAGATTGGATGCTGAGTATGGGTCCTTCACTGCATACATGTGTAGCACAAGGCCTTCTCATAAGAAGGAAAGTGTTTGCATTGGTGCTATTCAAATGTGAAGTGGGGGATCTGGTGTTTCATATTTCAGAAAAAAAACCCCTTTGTCTTCTTATAACTGTTGATTTTAAGACTTGAAGAAGATTAATATTGCTTTCCTAGATCCCTGTGATGTCATCCAAATAGAAGTGTGCTGACTTTTAAACACAATTTTTTGTCATTTCCCTGGGGATCAGCAAGATCTAACTAGCTCTTGTACTTCAGCACTCAGGCACTTTTGTCCACAAATATGTGTTCTCTGAAGTCATTTATCTTTACACTCTACTCTTGTAGTTTATGTAATTCAGACAGCTAAGAAAAAAAAAAGTTCATTGTAATTTTTAACAAGCTTGAAGGAAGCTAAAAACAAGAAGGTTAAATAGGCCACAAAAATTTTTATGATACTGCCACTTGACTGTACTGTAACTCCCCTATGTATCTGTTATTTGTTAGTCAAATAATTCAGAGCAACAGCGTGCCATTATTTACAACCATTCTTTCTACTGTCTCCCAAACTGGGGAGGTGAATTAAAGTATCTCATTTTATATGAAGTATGACCAGCGATTGTCCTGTATAACATGCAGTAACCAGACACTGTATATTAGACTGTTGTATTTACATAGAAAAGCATTTAGGCCTGAACTGATGGTGTAAGCTGGAAACAAAGTATTTTAAAGCAGTAGAAATCAGTAACTCCTTTCCAGCACATTTTTCCAGAACCTGTGCTAGCCTCCAATCATAAGTCTTCAAAAAAGATTTTTGTGACAAAAGGCATTTAATATCATGTCTCACAATATTTCCTGCAAAATAATACTGGACTAGTTTGGAGAAATGTAAGCTTGAGCTTCTTGCAGCTGTTGCTGAGGTCCAAGTGACTATGACTGTAGTTACAGTTTACCACATAGACACGTTCACTTAAATCTTCTATAAATTGTTTAGATTTTTTTACCCCTTCTTAGTGTTTTTGCCTTTCTTTGCTAGCTTAGCTTCATCTTTTGGTGTTAGAAGAAAAAGATAAAGCAGATATATTGCATTATTAAAGTTTTCTTTCATCTTTTTTACGTATCCTAGAGTAACTCCATGGATACTCCACAAGTTTTAATGTAAGAGACTTATGACTCCCGTGATTTACTAAGGGATACTCATATGTTTGACAACATTAGTTACATTTTTTGCATCTTAGATCTATGAAGAGCTAATGCCGACATACTAATTTTAGAATTGTTTCTGGTATGGTTATACAAATATACAGTTTGTAGTTAAGGAAGCCAGCTAATGCTGTAGATCAGTGAAATTGCCCTTGAGGAGGCAGGGGAGAATGAGGTGATAACCAGAAAAAAGCTAGAACAGTAAGGAGATAAGAACTTTGCTTTGTAGAAAGCACCGTAATATCTGCCTCAGAACTAGGTGCAAAACTTTAGGAGCAAACAGCAGGAAAAACATTTACTAAATGTTAAAATAATTTGTAAAATTACTAAAAAGTAAATATGAAATGGGTGTAACATAAAAAAAATATAGATACCAGTGTCTTCCAAGTTCTTGTTTCAGATCTGTTCAGACAAGTTATTAAAAATCTGATTTCCAGTGCACTGCTCATTACCTCTATTATACTGTCTGATTGTGAAATAACTGCTTGTAAGGCAGAAATGTTGGAGACATCTTGTTAACTTCTGTCAACTGAGCACTTAGAAGCTCTAAATATGTTTCTGCTTTGAAAGCTGAGCACAACACGACGACTGCCAGGTTTTGTCTGCCTTGAGCAAATACCAGGTAACTGAGTTTGAGATATTCCCTAATGGTAGTCACAGGAGTATTGACGCAAATTAAAATCAGAACTCTTCTTAAGGGATGGGTTTACGCCTAAAATGTTATCATACTGATATTTTTTTCGTTACAACCTCACTTTCTTCATTCTTCTCTTTGTCATGTGTAATTTTCTTCAGATTGAAATATTTTCTAAGAGTGGTTGATATCTAAAGGGGGCCTACAAGAAGGCTGCAGAGGGAGTTTTTACAAAGGCCTGTAGTGATAGGACGAGGGGTAATGACTTTAAACTGTAAGAGGGGAGATTTAGATTGGAAATTAGAAGGGAATTCTTCACTCTGAAGGTGGTGAGACACTGGAACAGGTTGCCCATGGGGGTTGTGGATGCTCCATCCCTGGAGGTGTTCAAGGCCAGGTTGGATGAGGCCTTGAGCAACCTGGTCTAGTGGGAGGTGTCCCTGCCATGGTAGGGGGCTTGAAACTAGATGATCTTTAAGGTCCCTTCCAACCCAAACCATTCTATGACAAATCAGAGTGGTTGATAAATCCATCGCATAAAACAGTTTTCATGCTTGTGTTGCCATATCTTGTTATGAAACATAGCATGTTGTTTTCAGAACTCCAGTTTCTTTGTTCTATTTTTCTCTTCTAGATTATATGAAGCACATTGCAAGATATTTCTAGGCCTTTTTGCTTTTAAATATCGTAGAGCAGTCTGCTTTTAATGGTTTCAGGACATCCCCTAGCTAATACTACTTTTTCTAAATAATTGGTCTTATTGTGCATGCAGTTTATCCATTCCCTGCAGATTATCTGTTGTATCCTTTTTTGCTCAATTCTTAATTCATTGACTCCTTGGTTATGTTGGTAAAAGATACTGTCCTGCTCTTTCAAAAACTGCTGTCTACAAAGCTTCCTGGTACACTTACAACTTTTAGCTGGATTCAGAGAATTGGTGTCGGTACATTATATCTAAATTTGTCCAGCTAATGACAAACTGGAATGGCACGAGACTTGAAACTGAATTACTGGCTTTAACAGAAAATCTCAGAGGCACTTCATCGTTGTGTCTTTGCTTGTACTTGGAAATAGAATTCCTGGAACTGCTTTTAATTGTTGTTCTGGGAAAAGGGACTGTGTAAGTCAATTAGAAATGAAACCACTAGAAAGCATGATGTGGTACTTTGACACTCTGTTACAACAGTAATTACATAAATTCTCTTTACTGAAATAGGCATATTGTGAGTAAAAAGTTCTCCTGAAGTAAGTGCTTGAGTGTTGTTTTGCTCCTGAGTGTAATAATTTTTCATATATTGAAATAACTATTTAAGTGTTCTTAATACTGTGTCATGTCACTTAATGTAATGGTGCTTTAAAACATCTTTTCTCTACTTCCTGTATGAAAAAAGTTTTCACACTCTAATGATTTCACAGTTTAAGGTTGTTGCTTTAATTCTCAACCTCAAGATTTTTGGCAGGACTTTTTGTTGCTGACTGATAGTTTAGAATTTCCGGCAGTCAAATGGTTCACATCAGATGGGTTTTAGTTTATGTATTTTACACAATTTCTTGTGCAGAGAGAGACAAAAACATATCAGTTCAGTTTGACTGTGATACTTTTGGCTTTCACCTAAAAATCTTGGCAAGTAATATTTGTCCAAGAGTTCGTCATATTGAAGCCTGGTTACACTGGGGAGTTGGGTAATAAGCATGCTAATTACTTCAGATATAGATTGTTTCTCCCATTTCAGACCACAGATCCATCTGGAAGAGGCTCATAGCAATTGCTCTGGGGAAAAAAAAAGTGGAGGATGAGCCTACAATGCTATTTTCTTGGATAATGATCAGCAAAAAATACGTACTAGGGATTGTTGTATTCTGTAGTGCTTTGTCTGCAGTTCTCTTTTGAAGGAAAGTGTCTTTTCCACGTTCATGTTTTGTAGCTGTTACTTCCACGGCTGAACACTTGGGCTGTATGATAAACTAGTTGGTTTTGGCTTTCAGTTCTAGTGCCTGATAATTGAGTGTGGTGACTCTGATAATCCACGGGCTACTATACTGACATAATGATAACTCTCTTTTATTATTTTGCTAATAATTCTTTAAGCTTTGACTTTTGAGAATGTGGTTGGTGTTACCAGAATTATACTAAATAGCTTTGAAAAAAAAAAAGTAACAGTATTGTTAGAGCCCCATTTTAAAATGTAAAGTTAAGGTAACATTCCCCTGTTCATTAGTTTTGCATCATTGACTATTATACCTATTTTATCATCCAGTCATTGAAAGTCAGGAGATCTTTTTGCAGTGACTTTGTTTTTACTAAAACTGAGTAATTTTGCACTTGTAGCAGCCTTCTCTTCCCTGCATTTCCCTGTCATTTGTGAATGCTAAACAGCAGCAGACCTATCAGAGAGCATGAGACTTCACTGATAACCTCTCTCCACTCTGGAATTGTCCATTTGTTCATATTTTCAATATCTGTCATTTAGCCAGTAACTGCATTCCCATCTGCCCTATGGCAGCACTTCCTAAAGGAAGGAGCCTTGCCTGAAGGATCCTGTCAGAGCCTCTAATCTGAAGAGCTGGGGATCTTCTGCAGTGTCACCCTGCTCAAAGATGTGTTGACTGCTTTGGAGGAGAAACCTGGGAATTTGTGAGGCATAAATCCCTTTCTCTACCCCAGTACTGCCACTGGAAAGATGGTGTCTCATGTCATGCTCCAGCTGCTCGTTTCTGTCTCTTCATTTGACAAAACGCAAACACTTGCGTTGCCATAAGGTGACCTGGATGGGGAGCTGCTCTGACTGTAAAACTAAGGCCTTCCCTGCCAAATGTGCTAACAGAAAACAAACCCCCTCCAACTAAATAAAAACAACAACAAAACCTCAGTTCCCTGGACCAGATCTCCAACTCTGCTGACACAGGAGGGATTTGGGATGGTGAGGAGGAGGGAGGGAAGGCACAGGTATGTGGAGAAGTTTGTGACTGTCTTTTGGTGGAGTGCTGGCTTGTACTAACTTGGAGTATTTGCATGGTTAAGGCTTTAATGTGCTGAATATTAACTCCTTAGTTACTCAGCAAGTCTTTTTCTTTATAAAAAGCACTTTAAGTTGCGTGAGTCTTGAGCAGAAAAACTGCTGAAGTGGTGCAAGAGCCTACTGCAAGCTGTGTAGTAGCAGTCTTCCAAGGTTCATCCTGAGTAAACAAAAAGTTACTCAGGAGGTTAAACAAAACAGTTGAATAAAAATGTATCTCTGCTTCTAAACCATCTTTCAAAACTCCTTTCAAAGCAATTTTTTAAGTTACTCTCACAGGCCTGGCAAGTAGGGGCGATACTGTTGACCATGGTTCATTTTTCGCTTCAGTATTCAACTGGGTATTGGTTTGCAGAGACACAAATCAATAACTGTGTCAGTAGTTTCCCTCTTTGCAGAGCATTATCATCAGTCTGTGTAATATTTTTGAACATACCAATAGTATTAGTCCCTATCTTAACACAGAAGGGCTATAATTTTTATGGTTAAAATTTAAAACCTAGAGAAAAAAATTGAAGTTGCTGAAATCCCTGGGTCACCTTTAAATTTGTTTCACTTTTAAATTCAGCTTGACTTTTTTGCTGCTATTTTAAAAAGCAGTTATCACCCCAAATATCTCATTATGCCTGTCAACTGTTTGTCTTGCTGTGATATACTTCTTGAGGTTTTTTTCTCAATCTGTCTTCATATCTTCCTGTAATTTCTAGGAAGGACACATGTGTGGTGAGCTGCTTGGAAGTTTGGTGGCTGTTTTTGCATGCATCCTTTGCCATTGCTAGGAAGTGTATTTTGGGGATGCTCTTGTATCCTGCAGTGAGGTGGCTCCATGGACCTTTGCTGAGAGACCCTGTAAAACAGATAATTGGTTAATATAAAACCATCTGGAGAAGAGCAATTTTGGGAGTAGAGGAGTTGAAAATTGTGGTTCTGATAGTTCTGAAATAATTTCTGAATTCTACCAAGATTTGCCAGGTCTCTCCAGAGGGTTTTGAGAAAGACTAGATTATTGCAAAACTGCAAAGAGACATTCGCAGCATTATTTAGAGCAACACAAGTTTAAGATGCATATCTATGCTGTGGTGACCTGGCTTCCTTTCTCGGGCTGAAGAGATTTGAACTCCATTTCACTAGGCTTTCAAATAACTTTTGATAGGAAATCCTTATTTCTCCCATTAGAGATGCTTGATTTCCTATTAATATGTGATTCTGGGAATATGTATGCATGTACACTAGAGACTGCCTAAATCAGTTCCACATTCCCCCAGTGGGTCCTACGTACCAAAGCAGGGAGCAGTTATTCTTTTTTTGGTGCAATCGATGTTTTATTTTATAAGAAACTGGAGCATGAGAGAACTGAACTTGAAAATTCTTAAACAGGCTTGGGGCTAGGACACCTGCTTTCAGGGCAGCTACTCACATGCTTTGTGTCAAGGACTTCAAATAATCAGTTTCCATGATTTGTAAGCTGGTGAGGGACTTTTTAGGATGTCAGGCGGTGGTAGGACTAGGGGGAATGGGTCAAAACTAGAGGTGGGTAGATTCAGATTAGAAATTAGGAAGAAGTTCTTCACCATGAGGGTGGTGAGACATTGGAAGAGGTTGCCCAGAGAGGTGGTGGAAACCCCATCCCTGGAAATTTTTAAGGCCAGACTGGATGGGGCTCTGATAATTTGATCTAATGGGAGGTGTCCCTGCCCATGGCAGGGGGGTTGGAACTGGATGATCTTTAAGGTCCCTTCCAACCCTGACAATTCTATGATTCTGTGTGTATCAGTATGTACTTGTCACTTCTGTAGTTTACAACTTTCAGCTTCTTGTGTGAGAAGGAAAAACCCATCAAAATATCACCCTCAAATGACCATAACTAATTAGCAGTCACTGTTTCTTTTCTGCTTTCTTTTTCCTCTCTGCTTACTACACATTTAGATAAAATTACATCCTCACAAAGCTTAATGACAGTATTACTTGATTTTAAATGATGGAGATTAGTAAGGTAGGAGTAGGAATTGTGGTAAACATACATTTACTTTAAGGAGTTAAAAGCAGATCTGACAGTATTCTTGTATGAATTAAATCATTAACACAGCAGTTGTTAATGTTTTTTTCTTCATAAACTTTGTAAGAACAAGCCCTGATAGGATCATAATTTGTATAACACAACTCATAGATTTGAAATGAAAACATGGTCCTTAAACTTACTGGGCTTTTCCATGGTAAATAGTATTTAAATGTAGACTCTGAAGTATATTTTGTTTTGACAGGCCTAAATTATTTCAGAAATCTGAATACTAATTTTCATGTGAAGCTTCTGAAAATACAATTGGAAGTAAATGTCGACTATGTGAGAGTGCAATTCTGTCATGGGAAGGGGGAGTGGAAATAGCTCAAGTCAATCCAAATTCTTGCAAATTCCAAAGCTGTCAATTCTAAATCAGCTGTTTTGTCTTGCAAAATCACAGCTACCTTTTAGAATATTATGAAGAATATTTCTTAGCTTTTTATGTATTGTATTGACTGATTAAATAATTTGAAGTATTTAAGAAAAAAAAAACACCACCAAAAAAAATAAACCAGAGAAGCTTGACATTGAGATATACACGTGGTTTAGTGATAAACACTGCATTAAAATTTATTCTGGACAAAAAACTAAAACCTGAAAATCAATTATGAAATAATTATACAGAATAAAAACAAAGCAATAGGAAACAAAGACAATAGCTGTCTTTTAAAATACTGCAAACTACTTATTAGCACTCCTGAGAGTAAAGCTGCTCGGGGACTTCTCTGTAGTCAGTGGACTACACCCAAACCCCAGGGTAGCTGTTCTCCATATTTAAGTATTTAGGTCTTTTGTTTAATCTTTTCATGGAAACCAAAGTCCAGTTAAACATGTTGTTGGGACAGAGCCAATGTAAAGATCAGGAAGCTGGGAAGCACCTGTGTCTCCTGTAGTTTCACCATAGCCAAATAAAGATTAGCCAACAAGAAATTCTGCCTGGTTTGACCATAAAAGGTGTTTTCAGATCAGGAAAAATCACTGGAGATGCTTGGGATGCAGGTGTTGAAGCAGGGAAGCATCCTGCAGAGGCTCACTTAACAAAGTCCCACTTAATTCATGGAGATTAGTGTTGCAGAGTTACAGTTAGCCCTGAGTAGTGTGAGGGGGGACTGAGTCAAATTTCAGTCTTACTCTTCAGTCTGATGCCAGGGGCAATTTGACCCTGAGAAACTTTAGGCCTTTCTCCCTTTTCACACTAATAAAATGGAGCTTCTTTAGCCATTGCAGGGAAGTCTCAAATGAAAAGCAGCATTTTATATAATTAGTAAAATTTATTCTGTGGCTGCATCTAGTAACATTAATCACTTACTGAGCATTAAAGTAAAAACTGAAAAACTCTTTTTCTGTGAAAGGAATTCATTGGAGGTGACCCATTGACCTGAAGTGCTGCTTAAAAGCTTTAAAAAGCAATATAAAATTTCTGAAAGATAGTGTGAATAATGTCTCTTTAGAAACAAGTTACTGATAAACATTCCTGTTCGATAAAGCTGAACTGGGGGTTAAAGTTCTTTTGTGACTACTACTAAGAGGACTGGTAATTTTCGGGTTGGTGATGTTATATTTCTATCATTCAAGCGGGAAGTAGATTGTTGAATACCAAATAGTAGGACTGAAGCAGAACAAAGCTCAAAAACTCTCTGCAAGCTGCAGATTTGCTCAATAGAAGTCTTTTTCATCTTTAAATATAAAGAAAGGAGGCAAGGTTGTAATTAAACCCATCAGGTTTGTGGGGGTGTGGGGGGGTAGATGCATTTGAGAAAACAGCTCTGCACATTTCTACGTTCTGGCATACTCATTTTTGTGAGGCACCGGTCTCATCAGTGTAGCACCTACTTCTTCAACTCATGGCTGTGCATTTGGAGAGCTATCAACAAGAGTGGTAGGCATCTCTGGGGAAAGAGCACAGAGGGCTTCATCTAAAGCCTTCTCAGCTGTAAGGTAGAAATTTGCATCAGGAGAATGCCCACCTTAAATTTCACCAGGTCTGAAAATGAAATAACCTTTTCCTGCCTTGTGCAACTGCAGCACTAATGAAGTTTCTGCAGTCACGGTAGGCGATGTGAGCATGGTTTGCCCAAGGGCATGCAAAGACTTGGTGCTTTCTCACATCACACCTTTGCTTACGCTAGTTGGTCTGCAGTGCTGGGAGCCAGCTGGATGACAACACTCCATATCTTAAATATCTCACCACATTTTGAACCACAGTGTCAGTAAGTATTTGTGAGAGCCAAAAAAGTTGTATTGGTCTTGTTGCGTGTTGCTACTTGGTCTGTAGGAGTAGGTGTTTCTACAGAAAGAGTGTTCTCTTGCTAACTGTAGTTCATTTAACTGATGGGAAGCAGCAGTAGGTTTCATAAATTCCTGTGGGGTAAAGTTTTGCGTGCCAATCGGCTGATGGAACAGGTTGTTGTCAGTAAATGTGGGACATCTTGTACTCCCCATTTTCTGATCTTTCCTGCTTTGCTCTCAACCTTTGTGGTGTTGCTGCCCTGTCTTAATGCTTGTTCTGGCTCTGCTTATGATGCTCTGCAGAGCTGGCTTAAGTCTGGTTTTGCTTTTCCTGTCAACTTTCTGCTTAGTGACATGGTTTTAGTGGTGGACTTGGCAGTGCTAGGTTAACAGTTGGACTCAATGATCTTAAAGATCTTTTCCAACCTAAACAATTACATGAATCTATGATTCTGTAGGTAGGAAGCTGCTGTGTCCCCTCACCTTATCTAATGAAATCACACTCTGTGTAGTGAAAATTGGAGCAGGGTTGACAGAGGACTGTTGGTCTCAAGTGCTAACTTAAAAAATAGTAACTTTTGCTTCTGTTTCTTGACCTCTCATTCCCCTTTATTAATCCCTTTTCCTCCTACTGATGTTTCATTAAAAACAGTACTTTCCCAGTCATTAATAGCTAAAATGTGAGGTAAATGAAGGATTCACTCGTAGTCAAGGAATAAAGAGATGTTTCAGCAGTGAATTAGTGATTGCCCTGGGAAAGAAGTGATTCTTGAGAGCACAGTGAAACACTGATGGGAAAATTAAAAAGGAAGAGGCCAAGTGGCCAGAAGAATGAGAAATGGAGAAGGTCCTGTACCTGCATTTCCAGCAAGGGCAGCACTGAAAGAAACAAGTGAAAAGTGTGTGCACTTCTAAGTACAGGGAAAGACGATGCAAATCAGCCCGACAGCTGATCTGGTTGAGAAATGATGGAGAAATAACTATGTGGTTATGAGTCAGCAACTGATGTTTTTCTGTTATGGATGGAGCAGCTCCAGTATTGCCAAAATAATAATTTAAAAATTACACAATCTGAACAACTGTAAATCTCAAGTCACTCTCGTCTTGTTTTCTCTGAACTTTTAGTTGATGCACTTCAGAAGAAAAGCGTTCTTTTTTTTTTTTTAAGAAATGAGGCTTAAATGAGGAAAGTCTTAATGCTAGTATTAATTCTAGTAAATCTAGTCTAGTTTTACTATGCCTTATGTTGCTGCCTTGGCCAGTTGCTGCAGCTTGCTTTATATGCTTACTGTGTTCCTGTTTGTTACTGTAGCTACACATTTGTCATCTGTGCCATCATATTTTAATGTTAGTAACTCGCATTTGAAGGATCAAATGGACCTTGGACAATGGGATGATGCATTATATATAAGTGTTGAGCTGATTGAGTTTTGTAGGATCATTTGGAGGAAAATGTTGAATGTCTGGTTTTGCCCACTTCATTCCCAATCTTCCTGCAGTTCTGATGCTGTGCTGTTGGAAGGTAACATTGTGCTCAAGGATGAGTCTCCTGTTTAAAGAAAACACAAAAGCAGAAACCAGCAACCCTGTGTTTTTAAAATTAATTATAAGTATGGTGCCAAAATATTTTCCCATGCAGTCTTGCTGTCTCAGTATAATTCTACTCTGCACATGACACACAAGCAGCAAAAGCCTGAAACTTGTTTTTGCAAGAATGCCGCTTACTACCAATGTCAGCAGTAGTACTCATGTGCCTTCAGCCACAACCTTCTCCATTCCTTCCTCTCTCTCTGCGTTGCTTCCTACTTCAAGCTCTTAGTAGGTTCATACTTATTCCAGCTGCCTTGCTTAAAGTACTGATAATTGATGTAAAATGGGTTTTGTTTTTGGCATCAGGGCAGAGATGTAATGTTTCCAGTGTGACTATGGTGACTCTTGCCAGAGGTAGCTCTGGAACATGATGCTGCAGAGATTGAAATAGGCCCTGGTGCAGTTAGATGAGTTATGACCCTGGTTTGTATATAATCATATGTAAAGTATTGGGTAGATGTAGCAGAAATAGATTGACACCAGGTACCGCAGTAACTTTCAGTTACCAATGGATGGAGATTTTTTGGGTTTGGGTTTTTTGTTGTTGTTGTTGGCTGTGGTTTTTTTTTAAATGAGACCTTTTCTGTATTTTCTTGTCTTGTTTGTGTTTCTTTTCAGGAATGCCTCTTTAATAGGAAGTAATAAGAGGCTCTAGAATACAAGGCTGACAGGCCGAGAGTTGGGTGCTTGTTCAGCTTGGAGAAGTGAAGGCTTCAGGAAGACCTTGTTGAAGCCTTCCAGTATCTAAAGGGGGCCTAAAAGAAGACTGGGGAGAGGGACTTTTCACAAAGGCGAGGGGTAAATGGTTCAAACTAGAAGAAGGTAGATTTAAGTTGGAAATAAGAAGGAAATTCTTTACTCTCAGGGTGGTGAGACACTGGAACAGGTTGGCCAGGGTGGATGTGATGTTCCATTCCTGGAGGTGTTCAAGGCCAGGTTGGATGGGGCCTTGAGCAACCTGGTCTAGTGGGAGGTGTCCCTGCCATGGCAGGGGTGTTGGAACTAGATGATCTTTGAGGCCCCTTCCAAACCAAACCATTCTATGATTCTAAATATGTCTCAACTCTGCAGTTAGCCTATGTCTAATGTACTGCTATTGAAACAGGAGAGGTGTTTGGTGTATTTAATAGTTAAAATTTGTCTGTTACGTACTTAAAAATCTGGCAAAATATGTGTGTTCTGAAGTATTTTAAAGCATTAATCTTAGGATCGTATTTTGGGGATTGTTTTCAGAGAAGGAGGAAGAAAATCCATCCAGTGTTGTTGTTACTGTAATTTTTCTAGGGGTCACCTCTGTTTGATCTTATCAAGCAGTCAAAAGAACGAGAAGGCCAAACTGATCAGCCTGAGCCCACTTCTGCTCTCAATCTGCCTCTCCAACATAATCACACTGCAGCAGACCTGTAAGTGACGTGCTTGCTTGAGCACTAGTAAAATGTGAAGTTAATATTGCCCTTAATATTTACATCTACTTGTATTCTGTTTTCCTACTTGTTAGGCCTGGTACTTTGGTTATGCTGAACTGTTGTATTTACTGCTGCTAATTATACATGTAAGAATTATCCAAATCAAATTTGGAAATATTTTTTTCCAAGTCCTGTCAAACTTGTAATTGCAAACTGTTGTCTTACTTGCATAGGAATAAATAAGTCCCTTTATCAAATATTTAATCAATAACATGAATTTTTAATTCCTGATTTTGGAATAACAGGTTGTAGCAGCAATTCTTTTCTTCTAATGGGGGAGGAGGGATGAGTTCCTGTGAGTATTACTCATATAAAATTGTTCTTTTGTCCTGTGATGTTAAGTGCTTAATATATGTTGAATCTCCAGCTATCTTTCTCCTGTGAAATCTCCTAAGAAGAAAGCATCTGGACCTTCTGTAGGTGCTACTTCCACTCCAGATGCTCAGCCAGGTGTGACCCCCCAAACACAGAAACCACCAAAATCTACCTCCCTCTCTCTGTTCTACAAAAAAGGTTTGTTGCTTCTGTATGTGCTGAAATTGCAAAGTTATCTCTTGTTATTCATCCTTCTGTGATTCTGGAGCTCAACGTTTCTTAAAGGATTATAATAGAACCTATAGTAAACACTGTGCAAAGCCTCAGCTGCCTCTGGAACAAACAGTAAATGTTGCCAGCAGGTTAATGCATTCACTCTACATACTTCAACTTCAAACTGAAAACTTATCTACTGAGTGTAAGAATAGCCATAAGGGCCCAGATTGAAGGTTCTTCTATTGTATCATCCTTTTTCCAGGAGTGACTATAAATAGATGTCATGGGAAGCTTAAGAACTGAGGAAGCACATACGGCGCTTCCCCTGAATGCTTTCTCAAGCTTTAACTTTCTCCTGCTCTGGGGTTTTCCTGAGCCTTGTGTCTGCTTAGTAACTCTCAGTAGATTCATGTTTCTAATGCTTGTTCAGACTCTTTTTGAATCAACATAGACATACGTGAGGAGTGTTGTTTGGGTAGACTTCTGTGTGTTCACTGCCTGTGGTATGGAAAGACTTTTCCGTTTATTTTGAACCTGACTTCTACTGCCTTCTTTGATGGCTTGTAGTTTTTGCAGTGGGAGATGGTGAATGTTCACTTGCTGTCCATCCTCCATTATGTTCCTCTTATTTTATACACCGCTATTATTACAATTTCAATTTATTTTTCTTCTCTGTTTCTGAAGTGTATCTACTGGCCTATCTTCGACTACATACCCTGTTCTTTCGGCTTCTTTCTGAACATCCTGACCTGGAACCCTTGATCTGGACCCTCTTTCAGCACACACTGCAAAATGAGTATGAACTTATGAGAGATAGGCACTTGGACCAGGTAACATTAGTAAAAAAGTTTTTAAAAAGTTTTTTAAAGAGCCTGTTGAAGATGTTCCTTATGCATCTGTAGCCATTAGAAACTGTAATCTGAGTTTTAATATTTTTATTGATCACTCAAAGGAGAAATTAATTTAGAGTGATGTCTATTATGTCAATTTTTTAAAGTACTGGCAGTTACTTGCTATGGGATCTTCAAAGACCCTTTACAGTTATTTTCAAAATAATGAAGACGCACTGATTTTTCTAATAATTTGCATGAGAAAATACTGATTTTCTTTGGGAAGACAACACGTGTGGCTGAAAAATGTTTTGTTGTTCTACCCTAAAACTGCAGCTTGTGAAATGAGTTTGAGAAGATATTATCAGCTCCAATTAGTTGATTGTCATACAGAAATGAAGAGAACAGTGTAGAATCATAGAATCATCTAGGCTGGAAAAGACCTTTAAGATCATCGAGTCCAACCATAACCCTACTTTAACAAGTCCACTGCTAAACCATGTCCCTTACCTCAGTGATTCAGTAGCTGAGTGACATTCTAGAAGTTCTTGGGAAGTTGAGCTGCACGCCAGTTTACAGACCACAGTCAGTAATAGAAAGCTCATCATTTGACTTCTTAACTTGAAATGAAGCAGCTGAATTCCTTTTCTGCCTTTCTAATTGTTTCGTTTTGTTTCTTTCATAGATCATGATGTGCTGCATGTATGGCATATGCAAAGTAAAGAATGTGGATCTTAGATTTAAAATAATAGTTTCAGCATACAAGGAGCTTCCCAACACAAATCAAGAGGTATGGAAATTCTTTAATGTTATCCTTCCAGAAAAATGTTATAAATTAGTTGTTTCTCTCTGACTAAAACAGGAAAAAATACTATGTTTCTTTTGAAAAACGCTATGTTTCTTTTGAACTTACAAAAGAAAACTTCTGCTTTACTGCATTTTGTGGAGGAGAAAACTGGCTCTAATACTACATGTCTCTAAACATCTCACACAAATAGTTTGGTAACTCCTCAGAAAGCAAAATTCATTCTGCTTTGGTACTTAAAGATGCTAAATACTGGGTGATGGTATTTGGAGACTTTAGAGAACATCCAGTTGTATTGCTAATAGCATTTTCAAAAGCAGCCAAAGTTGTTTTACCTAACTTTCATTGAAGGTTAAGGCGAGATGAGCAGATAACTTTCTTTATAAGGTTTCATAGAAATATGCTTAGATACCAAATAGAGATGTATGGTTATATATCAAACAGGTAGGTATGTATTAAAGTTACAGGCTTAATTCTAAGGTTAAGAAGTTCTTTTCTTCGTAAGGGCCTTACTGTGCTTAAGTTTTTGCACAAAATGCTACTTAAATCAATAGAAAAATCAGACAATCGAACAGTTAATTGAACTGTAGACCTTTTATTAACAGAATTTTTCATAGTGTATTTATGCATCTTGGCTAAACACCAGACTTTTGTCTCCAAGCCTAAAACACTATTTTATCCACATCAGGTCAGTAATGACTTTTTTTTAGCCTTGCAAGGCATGCACAGGAGCGAAGCCTTCTTTTTTTTTTTTTTGACAATTGTATGTGTGAAAGTAAATGGAGCTTAAACTTGGAAAATATTGTTACAGTACAGATGAACTGCTTTTGCAGTAGGAGGCTGTGCTGGTTAATTAAGTAGGTGCCACTTCTGATGTTCATACATTTGAGAAAAAAACCCAATTTATAACAGTCTAAGTAGTAGTTACAATGAGTTATATACAATACCCAGCATGTAAAATTGTCATCCTTTATTTATTTATTTTTATTTTTTAACTGTGTATGATTTTCTTGCCCTATGTAGACTTTCAAACGTGTTCTTATCAGGGAAGAACAGTACGACTCCATTATAGTCTTCTACAACTTAGTGTTTATGCAGAAGCTGAAAACAAACATTTTGCAGTATGCCTCCAACAGGGTAAGCTGTTTGTTTTGTTCAGTGTTAATTATTTAATAGAATAGGAACATATAGACAATAAAACCTTATGATTGTTTTATTATGTTTATAGCCTCCCACTCTGTCACCTATCCCACACATTCCTCGCAGCCCGTACCAGTTTTCCAACTCTCCCCGGCGTGTCCCCGCTGGCAATAACATCTACATCTCACCTCTGAAGAGCCCCTACAAATTCTCCGATGGGTTTCAGTCCCCCACAAAGATGACTCCAAGGTCTAGGTGGGTTGTGGACAAGCATTTCTTTGACTAAATTTAAGATATCGGGGGGATTTTAGTGGAAGCAAGTCAGAAAACTGCCAGTCTGTGGTTATTTTATCTTTAATGGTTAAAAGTTTGTGTCCTGTATTTCAAACCTTTTTCAATCTTTGAGCGTTTTTCTGTTTCAGTTGAGTCAGTGTGCTTAAAGAGTTTGGGGTTTGTTGGTTTGGTTTTTTGGCTGCTTTTTTGTTGTAGAATAGCCACATCTAAGATGGATTTTCTGACCTAGTTGCTTAAATGCTGTTGGCTTTGACTTGTACACTTGTTTAAAGAGAAAATACTTTTCTGAAACAAAATGGTGCAGAGCATTTAGTTGACTGAGCAGAACATTTTGAACTGTAGGGTCACTAGTTCTTAGCAGATGAAGACGACAGCAAATGTGCAAGTCTCCAGTGGGTTCTTCAAACTGGGATCAAATGAGTGCCACTGCACCTGGCCGAATGTGCACAAAAGTTGCAATATTATCATGTATTTTAGGTTGAAGTCCTATGTGGTTTTGAGTAGCAAACACCTAAAGGTAACGATGGAAGGATGATTATCTGGGTAAACAGCACTGAACTATCTTCCTGCTGATAAAGGACAGGCTGTGGGGGCCTTGGATTCTTTCAAGCCATAGTTTCTTTTCTGTCTGCATGGCACAGTTGGTTTGATGATTCAGTGTTCACTGGCCCAATAGAAACATGAAGGATCTCAACACAGGAAGGCGCAGTGTGGGTTTGCACCATGAATGCAGGGAGGGAGGAAGAGACTTTGTTAATGTTTTGTGCTAAGCAGTGCAAATTAGTGAGTGCTTCTATCATTGTTAAATGTACCTTCATCTTAAACACTTCTCTGCTTCCTTTTGCAGAATTTTGGTGTCAATTGGTGAATCATTCGGGGTGAGTTTTAATGTTTTTAATGTCTGTTCTTGCATGCATGTAACTTCTGGAGGAATGGCATGGTGCACTGGCACCTGTAGAACTGGCCTCTGAGTGTCTCTAATTTAACATAGTGTTTTATGGAATCTGTAAGCACAAAGATTCCAGGGGTATGCTGCTAACTGCTTTCACATATCCAGACTTCACTTTTAAAATGTTTTACAGTTTATTTTAGTTGCTTTGACAGAAGATAGAGTTCTTAAACTGCAGAGTTTTAGAACTAATATTTTTTTAGTGGATAATCTGGAAAGTTTGAGTAGTTTCTGGATTTACTGACAATTCTTTCCCTATTTTCTTGTCATTTCAGACTTCTGAGAAGTTTCAGAAAATAAACCAGATGGTGTGCAACAGTGACGGCCAGCTCAAGCGCAGCGCAGAAGTCAGCGCTGCTCCTAAGCCGCTGAAGAGGCTGCGCTTTGATATAGAAGGGCAAGACGAAGCAGATGGAAGGTGAGAGATTGATCTTGTTCTTGAATTTTAGATCATCTCACATATATTTGGTTCTCAGGGCCTTCCATCCTAACTTCTTCCTTACGTCCTGTTTGTGAACTTTAGGAAATATATTAAACGAGAGTTGGTAGCATAATACTTCTCAATTAGACGCAGAAGCAAGGATCTATTTTATGCCTACACATCCAGCATCCCAGAGTTACTGCTGCGTGCTAAACCATGCTGTTGTCTTTAGCCAGTCTTTTAGAAAACAAACCCCAAATTTTTTAGACTTATGAGAAATCAAGCTGAGTTTAGTGTGGATGAAAAACGAGTTTGCATCTTTGTAATATAAGGCGATAGCACTGAAATGAAATAACCTTGATTTAAAATTAGGTTATGAGGATTTGGGGTTTTTTTAAGGTTTGGCTTTTTTTTTAACTTCTACTTAATCTTATACTTTCTGTCTGCAGCAAACACCTCCCCCAGGAGTCCAAGTTCCAACAAAAGCTTGCAGAAATGAGTAAGTATTATTTTTCTGATTAACTGCACCTTTGATAAAACAGTTTGTACCCACTCAGATAAAAACATTGCTCAACACTGATGTCATTTCAGTAACTTGCTTAGTTCTTTGTACCTGCTCTATTTAATCTTGAAAATGCAAATCATAAAATGGAAATCCTCAAAAGTATTTTTGAAGATGTTAAATGGCACGAGCATTGTAGAAGATGCCATATTACATGTGAATAAGAAAATGAACACAACACATTCTTCCTAAGCACTAGAATTCTTGAAATGGCATTAAATGCTTGCCAAGGCTTTCCCATTTGTGCCAGTGACAGACCCTTAGCTGAGAGCTTGCAGGTAGAAATCAGTAGTAATTGCAGCAGCATTTAGTTGACCAGAACACCTTGTCAGACAATTACAGTATAGTAAAGGAAAATTATATGCACAGGAAAATTGTAGGTAATTTTGTATGATGCTTTGCTGTCTTTTATACTATAATGCCTCAGGCTACTTTTTCTTCTGCTGTGGATTAGCATTTCTTTCAGATTTTATGGGATCACTTCTCTGTTTTTCAAATGAAACTCAAATCTTGCTCTGAAAAGCAGAACAGCCCCATCCCCACGTCTGAGTTGTATTTTCCACTCCCAAGAAGGAACACACTTGGTTTGCCCAGGCATTCTCACCCTCTGGTGGAATCTGAGCTCTGTAGCTGAGTGGATGTGCCCATTAAAAATTCTTACCTAGCAAGTGTTTGCTCATCAAGATAGGTATGAGTGTGGATCCAGGCACCTCTTGTTTATTTCAGGGTAGGGGAAATGTTTCAGTGTTTACTTGTGGCAGAGGCTAAGAAGGGATGTTCTGTCTCCTGTCCAGTTGTGTCACGGGTGGGGGGAGAGGTATCTTCTGGGTGGGCTGGCTGGGGGATGTGGGGACTACTCAGCCCACAGCATCTGCCTGGAGATGAGATGAGGTCCCTACGTGATGCAGTCTATCTGCCCACCTTGAGGATGAAAACAGACACAGAGAGGGTACAGAAGCAATGAGAACTTGAGTGAACAGGTAGAATTAATTTCTGAAGATGTGTGAGATTTGAGCAATTGCTGAAGCAACTCAGAATTATTTTTGCATGGATTTATTTGAATGTATTTATTTTAAAATGAGGGATTTGTTTTATTTAGAAGAGTGTACTTCTATTCCTTGCGTCATTACAAATTTTTACAATAAATAATAATGCCTAAAGTAATTCCGAAGAAAGTATTTAATTTCTTTTTTTTTGGTTTTGTTTTCTTTTTAGCATCTACTCGAACAAGAATGCAAAAGCAGAAACTGAATGATGGAAACGATACCTCAGCCAGTGAAGAAAAGTGAGATTCTTCTCAGGACCAGGGGCTGCACTGCAGGCCCTCTTAAATTGTTTTTGTTTTACAGTCTTCATTAACTGAGTTGCTTTTTTAGTTGCTTTTTATTCCGAACTGCTAGATGGAAGCATTTGGACTTAAGTTTTTCATGATATTTTTGCCTTATGATGTAGCATATATACAATGTAAGCCACTGAATTTAATTTATATATATTTTTTGGAGGATTTTAAAAACAGACTTGGAAGGTGTCTTAGTTTCCTATTGCAACATTACTGATTTTAAGCCAATTCAGTCTACTTTGGATTGGAATTTTTCTGTCTAAAAGACAAAACGTTAGCTAGAATGATTTGAAATGCACTATTTTTTTTCTTAGATTTCGTTTTTAGATTTTTCATTACTTGCAAATTTTGAAAATGAGGGGCCAGATACTGCAAAGATTTCTGTCTCTGTATATAATTAGCACATGAAATTCCAATTAACTTAAACTGCACAGCAGTCATAGACCTCATGGAGTCAGGGCCTCATATTAGAAGTACAACCTGAATACAAACTGAACTCATTATGTAGCTGTACTACTGAAAACAATACTTTTTGTATTGTAGTTTTGTAGTTTTCCTTCCTCAGCTCTCACTCGGGTGTAAGTTCAGAGGGCAGTGACACTGTCCATCAGTTTGAATTTCATGGAATGTGAATCCCACAGAGATGCCTCCCAGAATCCCACAGAGAATCTTCCCAGAAGCTGAAGCTTCTTCCCATATGCAGAGCACTTGATGTGAACTTTATCTTGGAAAAATCTTAATAAATAAAATAAAAAAAAAAAAACCCGAAACCTAAGTCACATTTACATGTAAGATTTTGAAATTCTAATGATTTTCTTTATTTCAAATTTCCACCTAACTGTAGCTGCCCCAAATAGCTTGAGAAAAAGCACCAACCCTACAGGAGATGTAGCTGAAAGGTGTCTCCAGCTGGGTTCCAGGTGTGTGAAAGCACAGGGTAGCTCCCATTGGCCTTACTGCTGCATCTGCACAAAAGCTGAGCTTGATGTGCCCACATTGGGAGCATGAGCCTGCCTTATTTAACTGAAAAGACAGAGTTTAGTAGGCAACATGTGAACTTTTTCAACTAGCAAAAAAACCAAACCCTACCTAAAACAACCCCAAAACATTTTTCATCTTACATATTTGTAAGTTACTGATTCAGATACTGGAACTTTTCTTGCAGTGACAATGTTTGCAAACCAGCCAGTTAAGTAAAGCACATTTTATTTCCAGTGGATCAAAATATAAGTAAATAAATGTAGTCTCGCTTTAAAATTGCCCATTTTTATGAAATGTAGCTTTTGCAGCTACCTAAATTAAAGCAGTTGTGGCTGGCAAGCCTGCTCTTCATTACACAAACATTTTAAACCAGCAGCTTTTCTGGGTAGCTTATTTAGAAATTGTTCAGCTGATCCTAGAATAGTCACAGTTGTACATTTTTAAGTCGGGTCTTGTGTTGAACGGACGCTAATCCTAGAGCTACTAAAACTTCTACCAACAGCACACTGATTTGTCAATGAGTTTTAAAATAAAATTGAGTTATTTTTTTAGTCTCAATATGGCGTCAACTTCCTGAAAGACGTACAGAGGTGTTAGAGTACCTTATGTTTATTTTCTCACTTTTTGCAGAGTTTTACAGACAGATTATATGTTAACATTGGGGTACATTGACCATAAGCTCTGTTACAGTGACCGAAGTTCTTCCATGATTACAGAGTCTAGTACCTAAACAGATTTATTACTTCTTTATCATGACAATGTATTTTTCTGTTCAGACTGAAGGCTTTACATCAAATGTATGATAATATTTTATACAACTAATCAGTTTCTCTCCTTTCAAGATAAATAAAATAGATTTTAAAAGATTTATGGCTGGTAATTTTCTTTTATTAGATGAGAATGTGACTTCATATGGTAATGGTGTCCTTCTATATCACACTTCCACCATGATTCTGCAGCTGGTACAAGCAGAGGTCACTCCATCTCCAGTGACTCCCTCTTGGTGTAGAGGTCCAAATAGTTGCACTGTTAGGTTTGCAGTTACCTTCAGAAGTTACCATATGACATTCTGGAAATGTTGTTCTCATCAGACCTTTTGTTCCAGGGCCACTATTGGTAACACTTCTGGTCTGGGTCACTGGCACAGGTTGCCTTAGGGGGGGCTGTGGATGCTCCATCCCTGGAGGTGTTCAAGGACAGGTTGGATGGAGCCTTGAGCAACCTGGTCTAGTGGGTGGTGTCCCTGCCCATTGCAGAAGGTTTGGAACTAGGTGATCTTTGAGGTCCCTTCCAACCCAAACCATTCTATGATTCTGTGTCAAATTTCCAGCATAGGCCACCATGGTTTTCTGGGCTGAGTATCTGGCAGTAGGCAGGTCAGTCTGGCAGGCTGCCCAGGGTGGCTATATTAGAGTCCATAGGTGCCTGCGAGTCACACCTCTGCTGACCTTGCCGGGCTATTTATAACATCAGCACCCATGACAATGCTTAGAGCACAAAGTGCACTGGTGAGGGCCCGGCCCTGCCCCCTCAGAAAACACATTTTCAGAGTCTTGTTTCTAAGCAGATACATATGCAAATAAATGTGTATTCAAACAAATGGCTTTTTATCAGGTTTGGAAATTTTACTATGTTTGAGGGTACTTTTCTTATAGTGACCTTGTTGTGGTCAGAATGTGCTGGAATATTGAAAGTTTCAGGGAAAAAAAAAGAAAATCAGAATTCAGAGCAGAAGAGCTGGACAGAAAATGGGCAGGCGGTTCAGGTGCCTAGTGGTAAATAAGGTCAGGTGAACGGCGTCTCAGAAAGGCCCATTTCTCGCCATTGATGCCAAGGGCAGTTCAGTGTATTGGCTGGGCTGTATGGTCAGCTCAAGTTGGATAAAATGACTTCCAGCCTTTTTATTTGCAGTTTTATACCTTAATGTCTTGCTGCTGTCCCGTTTCCAAATGCTGTTTGTTCTTACGTGTCACCTGATGTGTGAAGCACGTGTTTGCAGGGACCTGCAGGAAGACACCTGCGCCAAAGATGAAACAGCTCAAGAAGACTATGACTGTGTGATCACAGAATCACAGAATGTTAGGGGTTGGAAGGGACCTCGAAAGATCATCTAGTCCAATCCCCCTGCAGGAGCAGAATCACCTAGATCAGGTCACCCAGGAACATGTCCAGGCAGGTTTTAAATGGCTCCAGAGAAGGAGACTCCACAACCTCCCCGGGCAGCCTGTTCCAGTGCTCTGTCATCCTCACAGTAAAGAAGTTTTTTCTCATATTTATGTGGAACCTCCTATGTTCCAGCTTACACCCGTTGCCCCTTGTCCTATCATTGGATGATGGTACAAAGTACAAGCTGAAATATTTTAAAATGTAACAAGCTGGTCATAATGTACGTTTGCTTCAGAAACAATTCTTGGTGTTTTGAGGACAATTGTATTAAGTCACTAGGGCATTAATTTCTTTGAAAGATGGAAATATGCAAATTCTCTAGCTCTCTCAAATTTTCATGCTGCTTACAAATACTTTATCTGGTGGCTGTTACTTCCTGAAGAACACAAACAGTCTTTAAAGTATCTCTCAGAAATATTTTCTCTTGTTTTATTTCTCTTTTCCCACACTACTAACTACATAGCCAACTCAGTTTACAAGTGTCAAACTTTCCTCACCTTTACTGAAAAGAAAGGAAAAAATCCCACTCATACTTCTTAAATATTATGGCATTTTTATTAGTGGTCTATTAAAACCAGTCAAGTTCATAAACAAAAAATCAAAACACAATTTTATGTTCAGGCTGTAAACTTTCTATGCCATGAGGTGGTAGCCAATGAGTCATGGGGTAAATAAATGCTTTTTTTTACAAAGAAAGCCCATGGAAGTTGTTTGGATCACACAAAAGCAGCAGCTTACAGAGATACCAGGCGTTGTAACCAAATCCTAGAGATGGGTACTAGATGACAATACAGTGCTGGCTCTTGGCTTTAGTAACTTAAGAGAACCTTTAAATTACCTTACCCCTGTAATTTCTTTTTCTTTCAAATTTAATTTGATTCAAGTTATCCACCTGCTTCCCTCTTTATTTAAACCCCAGATACAGTTTATACTTGGCCTTATTTTCGCTTTTTAAGAGATCCTTTTTTGTCTGTGGCATCCTAAACCAGAACAATATTTAAATACTCAAAGTATTTCACTTTAAATACTTTATTCTTAAATACTTCATATAAAGTATTGAACCTGCAAGATCCACAAACACAAGTTTGCTGCAGACCATCTCACAATCATAAAACGCATCCTTAATTTCTTCTAAAGTGTCTCATGACTGGGTTTCAAGCACATATTTTATATACAGGCATCAACATTTAACCACCTAAGCCAGTATGTTTTTTTAAACATTGACTTTTAAGTGCCAAGAAAAGTGCATGCAACGGAAGTTAAGAAAAATTCAATAAATAAATGTCTCTATGAGTGAAACACTATCACATCCAGGTGAGATGATACATACTGCAGGAATAAAAGCCAACGCTGACACATCAGAGCTTTGGAATCAACCTCATTCAGCCCAGAGATGCTTTTCCTCAAAAATCACAGGCTTTGTCAATCAGCCTGACATGGCAGCCAGGCCTTAATGTGCACAGTAGGTTGGAAATGAGGAGCAGGATGGAAATAATGGCACTACTGGTTATATGAAGCCAAAAATGCCTTGCTAAGAAAGCACGCCCTTCTGACTACAGTCACTGCAGAGCTACTGCGGTATGAACTTGTGTCACACTCCACAGCTATCGCTCCATGGAATGGTATCTCCAGGAAGCCAGGCTCTCTATAGAATGATAGGGGTTGGAAGGGACCTTTGGAGATCATCTAGTCCAGCCCCCCTGCCAAAGCAGCTTCACCCAGGGCAGGCCACATAGGAACGTGTCCGGGTGGGTTCTGAAAATTCTCCAGAGAAGGAGATTCCACAACCCCTCTGGGCAGCCTGTTCCAGTGCTCTGTCACCCTCACAGTAAAGAAGTTTTTCCTCATGTTGAGGTGGAACTTCCTGTGTTCCAGTTTGTGCCTGTTGCCCCTCGTCCTATCACTGGGCACCACTGAAAAGAGACTGGCCCCATCTTCCTGACACCCACATTGATAAGATTCCCTCTCAGCCTTCTCCAGGCTAAACAGCCCCAGGGTTCTCACCCTTTCCTCATAAGAGATGTTCCAGTCCCTAAAAAAACTCTCAGCTCTTCATTGAGCAGAGAATGGGTTTGATCAGATTGAGTTAAAAACAATCACTTTACATACACAGGTTTGGGTCTTCACGTAAAAAACCAGAAACATTTGGAGAGACCTTTTATAGTATGTTTCTTGGGAAGGCCAGAGTAACCAAAAGGTCCTTGTGAGTGGCACGGGTGCCCAGCTGGCTCCATTTCCCAGTGAGGCCAGCTCCCTGCCAGCCCAGTGCCGTGTCTGTGGGTCAGGAGCTGGTACAAAGTGCTACCCAGAGGCTGGCTCTGGCAGTGCACCCTCTCTCTGTGTGCTCCTACGGCTCAGAAAGTGCTGGCAGGTGAATCTGGCAGCTCTTGAGATCAGGACTGGACGGGGCAGACACTTCAGCCAGCCCTGCTTTAATCAAAACCTCTGGAATTACCCAGCCCTAGCTTATGTAGAACTGCCTTTTCTATGATTTGGCATGACTAGTGCTGGGCTGTGTCCTATTTTCTTTGCAGAAAAATTGTGCCCTACCATGATACTGTTTTACTGTCTGCATTAATCTCTATCTGTGTGGCTGAGTTAAGTGCTCTTCAACACAAACTTAATCAAAACTGATCTTCTCCCCCAGGGAAGTTGTGGTTTTGATGAAACTGCATTATGTACTGGAAAGTTTGACCAGTTCTGTTTGAATACAAAATACTGACACAGCTGCTGAAGGATGGACTTGTGCTGCTGGAGGAAGTTGTACTAATCACTGAGGGGGTGGCAGGACACGCTTGGTGGTGGTAGATGACCCAATATATTTCCAGTGAGAGTCTGCGGCAAATGCCTCAAACACATGTAATTTTTTACCACAGCAGTTTCCAAAATAATTTGTTTATGGCCCTCTTCCTAAGTAATTACTACTGGCTGCATGCCTCACCCTTCCACTCACACCCACAGGGACTGATGTGAAGAGAGGCCCTACTTGTTACTTATCTTCTTCTGTGAGGAAGTGCTTCTTCTCTTCCTCCTCCTCCTTAAGGAACAGGATTGAGACATAATCCTCCAATATAATAAAGAACAGTTATTTCTACTTTAGAAATGAGGAAATGGGGCTGAAATCATTTGAGGGAATTAGATTCTTAGAAATCACATCTGAGGATTAGAAAAAGTCATTGAAGGATTCTGTGGCACAGCAAGGAGCTGAAGGAAGGTCACATGACTAACCGCATTAGGGTACTGAGCCTGGCCATCCAGCTTCTTGCCTTCTCCATTTGTAACATACTACAAAGGCACTTAGAGCCACTTCCCCCAATCAAAATTTTAAGATAAATAATTTCTCAGGGTTAATTCACAGTTGCCTATTAGAAAATCCAAGTAAATACTTGATGTGTTTAGCATCTTCTGTCATGGGGCAAACCTCCCTCTGGGCAACACTGGGTGGGGGTTTCATCTTAACTCACTTCAGTCAGCTAGAAATGAAGCATCTACTCTACCTTAGCCATTCGCTCTTCTCGATGGTCAGTGGTGAGAGAGAGGCATGTCCAGAGGGCAACTCATCTCACACCAAACCAGGTGTGTAAGGTAAGTGGTACGGTCACCTCACAGCACTGACCAAAGAACCTGAAACAATGTATTTGGACAAGGTGTCCTGAATTGTCACATGGAAAATAATGGGAATTTGACTCTTACAATTTAAGACCCATTTTATCTCTTCAGAACTATCTTTTTCCCCGTTTTCCTTAAGATGATCTCTCTGGGGATAGATAGTAAGACAAGAATAAACAAATCTGAAGTGGAACCTTCCTTTCCTTGAGATTTTGTTTGGGTTTCTTTTTCTTGGTAACAAGCAACCAGATGGTTTACTGAGTACCGAAACACGCAGCACAATAATTCACATCCAGACAGATTCTGTGAATTCCCCATGTGACTGGGAATCTGCCTGGTGTAATGGAAAGGAAAATTTTTTTCCTTCTGTCTAGAACAATGGACGTAAGTGCCAGGAACTCAAGACTGTCATATCCAGCTGAAGCTCCTCAGGGCTTACGTATTCACACACCAAATAACCACCAAGTGAGACATATCTTCCTACCAGTCAGAAAGCCTCTCATCCTAAAGAATTTCCTACTTTATCCTGTGTTCAGAAAAACAAGTTTGTATCTTCACCAGATGATAAACCAGGCACAAAGCAGCCCACTATGGCATATTAACTTAGTTGGGTGATAAAAGTATACTATGAAAGTTTTAGCAGCAAACAGGTCACTGTCCCATAAAATCCAAATGCAGTTTGTTTAAAAAACAAAACAAGAAAAAAACCCCACTTAAAACAGATAACAATAGCTTAGTTTGCTTGACTTTTAAGTGAGAAAGGGTAGTTACTGCATTCAATATTTGCTGTTAAATTCTGACTGTTGGCAACAAAGTCTCACCATACATCTACGCCGTAGCCATCTTTACAAAACCTATACATTAGCAGACTTTTACACATTTCCTAAGCTGATAGACACCGAGTCTTTCTTTCCAACCTTTTGCACATTCTGACCATAGATAAGTTCTCCAAAGGAGAAGTATTTCCAGGAGGGAAGAGGACGTGCTCTTCAGCTTGCTGATAGTCGGAGCTCAATTTCGGAATGCTCCCACTCTGCTTGCTTTGCTAATGAAGTTCTTCAGGAGGTCGTGGTCCATTTCTGCAAAGCCTTGAGTTTGTGTAACAACAGTTAAATGGTTTATGCAAAATCTGAAGCAAAATTCTTCCAAGTCCTAGGAATAGATTAAGGTAATTTGTAATATAAATGACTGATAGCAAAATTATTATTTTTCTCTTTCAAATCTGTCATTTAACTAGCAGAGAATATACCACCTTGTTCATGTTACCAATCCCTTTTCTGATCAGTTTGATTAGGTCACAAATGATAGGAAGAAATTTGTTTATACAAACTGTTCAATAAACCCCTTCCAAGAAAAAAAGAATAGCCACCTAAATCAGCTCTAGAACTCCATCACATTTACTGAGCTAATCAGAAAAGTTACTGAATAGTAACTTCAATAATATGGAATAATAAGTGAAACCATTAACTTCCCCCACGTACAACTACTACAGCATCAGTAGCTCCTTGCTTTTCCACCCTGCACTGAATTCAGTAGTGGTCCTGCAAAAACCAGCATAGATCCTGGTCTTGCTGACAGCAAACCAAACTCGGATGTAACATGCACTGATGCTTGCTGAACACAAACTGGATGTTAGGACACATGAGTCTTTTGTGGCAAACTTAGGGATTGTGTCCCCAGATCTAGGAACTGGGATTCCTAGAGAGCAAAATTGGTTCTGTCTTACCCTGGTCTTGCTGTATCAGGATGTTCAGATAGTCAGCACAGGGTAGGTACCAGACATTAAGCCACACACCCATAATTTCACACAGCAAATTTTGCCCACTCAGACTCCTCCCAACAGTGGCAATCCTCCTCTCCATGCACAGGGTCAATACCCTTTAGCTGGTTCCCATGCAACAACTTGCACTGAAGGAAAATTAATTACCTCCTGCAGCAAGCAGAGCTGGAGCCAGCAGCAAAGCAAGGCAAGTCTAGATTGGCTGTGCAATCCACCGTCTATAAACTCTTCAAGAGTTACAGCAAAAAGAGGTCTCTTAATCCATGACAGTCTTATTCTGTGTTAACTACACAAACATTGCAGCCAGGGCTTAATAGTAGAAAGAAATTTAGCAGAAGACCTCTGTGTTTCCCTTTGAAACATTTTCCTTAGATTGAATGTTTCAGGTCTATTGCTCCTGTCAAGATGCAACTAAAGCTTTAACAGAGGCAAAGCAGCACAAAATACCCTTTAAAAAGAAACCAGGTTGCCACAATGCACAGAAGTAAATTGTACCTCTCATCACAAAGTACTGGAAAAGCACAACAAGGAATGAGAATAGAAGAAGAAATAAAAATAGTACAAGAATTAAAAACTGTAGAAGATCTAAGACACTGACAGCTTAAGTTTCAGCAGACCTCTGATGTGCTACTGCCAGAACCTGGGTTGCTTTACAGTCAATGTGTGAATGTTTACATCAAATAAAATGAACAGCAGCTGCTTTTTCTGGTACTGATATAAGACAAGGACCATAGATATCACAGGTCACTAATTTGCAGTTTCAAGAAATACTGGCTTTTAATTTTCTGTTATATAGATGATTAATCTAAAATTTGCTGCAGTGTATATTAGAAACATGCTTTAAAATAACTTGTAGCAGCAACTCTCTGTATTTTCTGAGGACAGGACAAAATATTTTCAAGCATTTTTACTCCTAATAGATGCATACAGTAGCCAAGTCAGTCTTCAGTTAATTCAATACGCTAAGGGCAGATGACACAGCACTATCATCTTTTACTTGCAGTGTCTTTTCAAACCCCCAGAATATGAGGCCTCTTTCATAATCCTTCTTCAGATAGTTTTCTACTGAAATGCACATGCACACTGCACACGGCTCTCAAACCCACTTTTACTCTATTAATGTAGTATGCTCAAAGATCCTGACTTACTGCACAACTGCTTAGGCAGAGACTATCCCAAGTCTTTGATAAAGAAGCCTCTGCTGTGTTCCTCTGAAGCAGTTCTACTATAGAATCACAGAATCATGGAAGGTATTGGGTTGGAAGGGACCTCCAAAGGTCATCTAGTCCAACCCCCCTACAATAAGCAGGGACATCTCTAACTAGGCCAGGCTGCTCAGAGCCCCATCAAGCCTGACCTTGAATGTCTCCAGGGATGGGGCCTCCACCATTTCTCTGGGCAACCTGTTCCACTGATCCACCACCCTCATGTTGAAGAACTTTTTCCTAATGTCCAACCTAAATCTACACTTTTCTATCTTAAAACCATTACCCCTCATCCTGTCGCTACAAACCCTTGTGAACAGATCCTCCCCTGCCTTCCTATAGACCCCTTTCAGACACTGGAAGGCTGCAATAAGGTCCTCCTGGAGCCTTCTCTTCTCCAGACTGAACAACCCCAACTCTCTCAGCCTGTCTTCATAAGAGGGCAACAATGCACTATACCCCTTCCTGAGCTGTGGATGGCGGGAGCTGGGCAGCAGTGAACTCCTGAGCTGGGCACATGCTGCACCCAGGGCAGATGAACCAATTCATCACCTGATGATCATGTTAAAGTATTACACGTTTTGAAAGAATAGTAGGTATCTAGAATAACACTGAATCATAGAAGGAAGAAGAGGATAACATATATTTAGTCATCTAGCCAATCCCTTTTATGGTGTTTCAGCCATTATAAACCCTAGTACTTTGTCCAGACTAGTTTTACTACTTCACAATACACCTTAATCTCTCTTTAACTACTTCACCTGACAGAGGTCAACTAAAGGTACTTCTGCTTTGAAGATGTTCAAAACCGTCGAAAAGCCTGTAAGAAGAGAAACTCCAGAGCAAATTTTTAATGAAAACTCCTGCTGTTGGGAAAATCAAATCATTGGGTCCTCCCTTCCTGTCCAGTCTTCCCTGCTTCTACCACCACAACAAACTGAAAATACAACTCCTCTTGGCCCCAGCTCTTCATGCCTTCTGTTACTGATAACCCTGATTACAACTGCCCTGTAACCAGCAGCTGATAATCTTACCATCCACTAATGTGATGTTATCCCCTCTTTCAAGATGCAAAACTCACTAACTTCTGGCCTCCTCTCTGCAATTCCCAAGCAAATTCATCTTACCTAGTCTGGTGCCTGCATACAGCACAGGCTACTGCAACATTTTTCACTCCGTTTTTGTTTCAGCCTCTTCTTTCTACTCACTTCCTATACCTGGAACAGTTTATCAATCCATCACATCATACTTCTAGCCTCTCCTCCTTTAAAACTTCATCCTACATTTCACAGGCTGGCAAAAGCAAGTATTTTAAAAAACCACTGTTACCAGCTACATATTTTGGCTCTTCTAACAGGTATTCTTCTGTTTGGCTATATTAATCTTGTTTTTGTAAAGCGGAAGAAATCTTGAATAGAAAGATGAGGACTTCTCAACTTAGATGCTCAGTTATAACAACAGCTACTAAGTCTAAAACACATACACAGACTTCTTGAATAATGAAAACCACCATGTCATTATTTCCACAATCAGCACAGCACTAAGGAGTTGACCAAAGGAAAAACTCTTTGAAAGTATTTGGCTGTTTACAAAAAAGAAGCACTTGCAGTACTGCTGATAACAGGCTGAGTGCTAGTGAAACATTCCAGAGCCAAGGGCAGACCAGATGACAGGATGTGGGGAGAGGAATAACAATAGGTCATTTGTTGTGTGTCAGCACAATTCATTGTAAACAACATGGCAAAAGTGGATTTTTTTATATAAGCACAAGTGTAAACAAGGAGGGACTTACAGGTGAATCCTCCCACTGCCGGTAAAATAATGAGTGTACCACACACCAGCAGACTAAATGATCAGGTGGAGAACTCAAGAAAAAAACAGGCCATGCAAAATCCAAAGGTGGAGAAGTAAACAGCAAGGAGAAATTTGCATGCCATGCCCTGCCTGATGACAAGGCAGAAAGCATATTAAGAATCCTGACTCACAGGTGCAAGGCAAAAGGCCAGGAAGAAAACACTAGTAGCTGTATTTTTTTATGGCTTACAAAGGAGAAAGCAAATGTCTGGGACGCCAGAAAGGGAAATTGCAGTAATTGTGCCTCATCACTTAAATGCAGTTATGTTTATATTAAAGTTTCATTTTCCAGAAAACAACTGGTTCCCCAAAGAGAAGTTCTCCTTGCCTGAAGAGATGTTCTCCTTACCTGAGCTTCGTACTTGACAGCGGCAGAAAGAAGAGCAATGGCGTTCTCTTCACAGATGCCTTGTTTGATCGTTTGCTGGCAAAGCTTTTTCAATCTGTTTTCTCTGTACAGCGTTGCCAAATCTAGCAGTCCTGTGAAAATTCATACAGAATTAACCATCCTGGTGCAAAATGTATTAATTTCTTTCCAAATTAATCAATTACCAAATTGTTTCAGCCTGAATTAATCAGAAACTTGTTCTATTTTTTTCCCTAGATGACATGTGCATTTTTAAAGGTCCACAAAAGACATATCAGAAAGGGACCCTTTTATTACTACACAAATATTCTCTCTCCCTGTTCACTGGATGTATCTTATTCTAGGCACCAATCAGTGACTTACATCCTCTTAAATTCATGTGGGGAACAGCTCCCTTTTCATTCGTTATTAAATCACCATAGCTACTCAAACAGGAAAGTTTTAGGATGGCATTAGTGCCGTTTTAAGGAAAAGTGTTCCTGATATGAGAAACAACTGGTTCTGTCTGAACATTTTGCATCTTTGATCTTACTGCATCCCCACTGCCCATTCTCCTTGGGCATGCTTCCTGCTGCTGCATCCCTTCTTCCTGACACCTGCCAAGCTCAAGATTTAAGTGCTGATAAAACTAAAATTAGCAAGCCCTGCTTTCCTCACCCTCTTATGACACACAAATTGAACTTTTCAGAAACAGCAGCCTAAGAGTTATTTCCATTTATGGCAAATACCTATTGCATCTTCAGGAGGGAGCCTAATGTTGTCTGTATACAGGTATTCCAGGAAGGCTCGGTAAACAGGATAAGAAAATTCACTCATTTCTATAATTTCATCATCATTATTCAGTATGGAACGAAAATGTTCACACCTATAAAACATGGACAAAGATTCTATACTGTAAAGAGTTAAGCTTGAAAGATGAGCTGCAGCAAGATGTTGGTAAAGAAAAAAAGTCATAACAGACTAAATACACAACAATAAACTCTGGCCATGTGATTTCTTGGTTTGAACATGGTACCATGATGATTTCTTTGCCTTACAAGGCTTGTAAGCCTTATATATAGAACTGCTCAGAATTTTCCTTTATTTCTGTTGTAGCAAGCTCTATTTCTACTGGCAATATCATTAAGGATGGTCCATGTGTTTTCACTGTCACTTTCTAAAACACATTATACATTAACTATGAATTTAATCACCTGGCTTGTAATAGATAAAGTTTACAATTAAGTTGGACAATTCTCACCTTTCAACCTGCTTTCTCCAACATGATCTAGTGAGGAGGGAATTTATTAATATTTTGGATAACATTTATTCCAATGTCCATATTCCAGAGTCAATATACAATTTAGCATTAAATTTAATTATACTCAAAGATTAAAATATTTAAAGTGAAGAAACATGTGCCCAAATCTTTCACCACCTTTTGCTTCTAAGTCTGAATATTTTTGTGACAGACAAGACACAAAGAAGGAAAATGCACCACCTTTGATAGCTGCAACCTACAGCTTACAGTAACTTAGATCTCACTGTAACTTAGTGCTCCCTAAAAAACAATTGAACAATTTGAATTGTTTTCAAAATCTTTGCTGATGAAAACAAACACCATGACCTCAGGTAATTTTTCCTGTAACAGACACAATTTAATTGGACTCTTATGCTACACTAATATTCTAACTCTCCCACATCAGAATTTGCTTTTCTTTTATTAAAACTTTTATGTAAGCAAAAGTTTTAGTTAGGGTGCATTAAGAAGAATGTGACTAGGAAGTCGAAGGAGGTTCTCCTCCCCCTCTACTCTGCCCTGGTGAGACCATATCTGGAGTACTGTGTCCAGTTCTGGGCTGTCAAGTTCAGGAGAGACAGGGAACTACAGAAGAGAGTCCAATGGAGGGCTACAAGGGTGATTAAGGGACCAGAACATCTCTCTTACAAGGAAAGGCTGAGAGACCTGGGGCTGTTTAACCTGGAGAAGAGAAGGCTGAGAGGGGATGTTATCAGTGTTCATAAATATCTGAAGGGTGGGTGTCAAGAAGATGGGGACAGTCTCTTTTTAGTGGTGCCCAGTGGCGGGAAAAGGGGCAACAGGCACAATCTGGAACACAGGAAGTTCCACCTCAACATGAGGAAAAACTTCTTTACTGTGAGGGTGACAGAGCACTGGAACAGGCTGCCCAGAGGGGTGGTGGAGTCTCCTTCTCTGAAGACTAAAAACTCTCCTGGACAGGTTTCTATGTAGCCTGCCCTAGGTGAACCTGCTTTGGCAGGGGCCGTTGGAGTAGACGATCTCCGGAGGTCCCTTCCAGCCCCTACCACTCTATGATTAGGTTGGTTTCCTATTAATGGTGCTGGGACAAGTCTACATCATAAAGACAGTAAAACTTAGATATACAAATGAAAAAAAATAATTATTTTATCACTTAATTTACCTTTTTCACATTTGATTTTACTGTTTTTCAGATTTTTTTCTTAGTATTGTATTGCATAAAATAAATAAACATCAAGTCAGATTCATAAAAAATTGAAAAGATACTATCTATCTTCTGTCACATCTTGTACCACATTCTGGCATTAGAAGAGACCAATGAAACCCCGTTGGTTTGTTTCCTGGAGATGACCATGCTATCCATCCTGCTTATGTCTTGCTAACTGCTTAGACTTTAACAGACCTTGGGAATGGTTTGTTGCCCCAGTGGCACCACATGGAAACAAAAAGAGAGAAGGTGGTGCACATTGCTCCTTTAAAAATAAATAAAAACAATCTGGTACTCATCTGTCATTCTCCAAAGGACCTTGGAGTGACTTGTCTTTGGAGGCTTTTCTCCCCCCCTCTCTGTCTCAGTATAGAGACAGACCAGACACCTAATTTTGGGTGGCTAAATGTAGAGCAGATGAATCACACACACATACTCCTACATCTCTGTTTCTGCAGGCAGCATGTTGCTTGGCCAGCCTCTCATTGAGCTGGAAGCTGCCCTCCCATTTTACCACCATCACAAGCTAATAAGCACCAACAACATGACTGAATTCAACAATAGGCATAGAACAAGATGGAACAAAGTCTTCATAAGTAGCAAAGAAATAACTGGATAATGAAAAGGAACTTTTACGAGCACTGCATTCATGACAAGGCTCTGGAACAGGCTGAATGCTGCAAAATATCATGTTAAATACATTATCCTCTGATCCAGTTGCATCATGAGACTATAAGGCTTAAAGAAAATACTCATTCCACAGACTGTGCCTGATGCTTTATTATTCCTGCATATTATTTTGATAATGCCACACATTTAAATCCATTTTAGAATTAGACACATTTCCTTCCCGGAAAGCCACTTAATCTGAGAAAACTAGAGCAAGAAAAAAGAAATAAGGAAAGCCACATTATCAGGTCTGATTATCATCAGGAAAAAGAACCTCAGAAACCTTTTGGGGATACACAAGATTTGAAGTGGTATCTGATGAAGGACATCCAAGAGGCTGGACTATAGGCACAAGTGTAATGTACTAGCGATGTAGGTAATTGGAGTAGTAAGAGGAGAGCAGAAAAGACCAAGGAAAAGGGCAGGCAAGAATTAACATGGAACTTTAATTTTATGCAGTAATATGCAATAAATCACTAATAGTAATCAGGAGCAATAGTAGGAAGACTAAAGTGGTGATAAGCAGGATGAGATAACCAAGTGTTTGAGAAAGAAAGCAGGAGAGAGAAAAAGGTGGTATAATAATGAGGAGGATGGAGCAGAAGCAATTGGCAGACTTAAGAGACCTACAGCAGTGTCTAGAATATCCTAGTAGAAACTGTGTCAGTAGTAGCAAACTAATCCCTGTATGTTAATAACAATGTGATTACTCTAGACCCGCCTGTGTTAAATCTCACTGCAAAGTGGTGTTAAAAGCTGTAAAAAACAAAAAGAAGCCACCTTAAACTTCAAATTCATTGATAAGCAGGTTTAAAACAAGCAGGATATGAAATTTGACAAAAAAGGAAATAAAAAACATAATCTGAAGAGCATCTACAGAAGTTGCTGAAACAACTGAAGGGACCTGTGGAAGAAGAAAGAAAAAGGCAAAGAATAAACACAAACCCCTCAAATCATCCCAGTGGAGGATGCCAAGCATGTAAAGGAGGAAAACTGATTCAAACTACTGGGAAGGCAGCAGAAATAAGTGAACCTTTTCCTCAGCAGAAAAAGGTAATGAGAAATAGAAGTCAAGGCTGTTTAGGTAGCACGCAGGACACACATCAGATGGAGGGAAGTGACAAAAAGGCTGGTGGTTAAGCAGCGTGTTTGGTAATTTCAAGCAGCGAGGAAATGAGGAAAATAGAGTAACAGTGAAAAATAGCAGGTGAATCCCACAGCTGAGGGAAAAGGGAGTTTGTAAGAAGTCAAAAATTGTAAGCAATAATTGCTCAGCACGGTGGACTACACTATATGGCTTAGTTTATATTAAACTTTTGTGCTTTACCTAATTTTGAGAAGGACTTTATGAACGTGAATGTATTTTCCATCCACTAGGAACTTCAGGTCTGCAGTTTCAGGGTTGTCAAATTCCTTCTTTAGTGACTGGGCCACTGTCAGATGGTCATCAGGCTCTAGAATCAAAATGCACATGTTAGTGTCATATGTATGTATATCCCACTGCACACGTGACACTTGCATTATAAAGTTACTAGACAGCCTTGAAAAGTCATCCATTGTCTGCATAGAAATTTTTATCTCCTGAACTCTTTCCAAATCTTCATCATATTTGGTAGCCTTGGAGATCCTCTTTAATACTACTAAAAAATTAAACCTCAACACCCCTCAACTTCATTCTTAACCCAGAAAACATTTTGTCTTCTTACCATATAAATACACATTATTGGTTTACACAAATTTTGTGGGTCAGTAATAAGCTGTTCTCTAGAGAAAATTACATAAATGCTAGGTCCTGCAACCTACCAAGCTAGAAATAGGATTAGTATTTTGCTAGAAACGGAAAAACCTTCACCACAAGCTCTAGAAAAAACTCCAGACATGCAGTTTGATATTATTATACTTTGCATAGCACAATTATTTTTTATTTCATTTACAGGATGTCACTATCTTCAGTTATACCCTATTAGGGCAATAATTACCAAAGTGTGTTGGATTACAGGTAAAAAGATGAAGGTGTGGGGGGTGTAGAAATACAATGAAAATAAAAAATCCTTCTGAAATAATGATACTGTAAAATATTTTGTTAGTTCTTATTTTGTACAATGTGGAACATGTCCCTTATGAAGAAAGGCTGAGGGAGCTGGGCCTCTTTAGCTTGGAAAAAAGGAGACTGAGGGGTGACCTTATTAATGTTTATAAATACATTAAGGGAGAGTGTCAGGAGGATGGAGCCAGGCTCTTTTCAGTGGTATCTAATGATAGGACAAGGGGCAACGGGTGTAAGCTGGAACATGGGGTGTTTCACCTAAATATAAGAAGAAAATTCTTCACGGTGAGGGTGACAGAGCACTGGAACAGGCTGCCCAGGGAGGTTGTGGAGTCTCCTTCTCTGGAGATGTTTAAAGACCGCCTGGACGTGTTCCTGTGCAACTTGGTCTAGGTGATCCTGCTGCAGTGGGGGGATTGGACTAGATGATCTTTCAAGGTCCCTTCCAATCCCTAACATTCCGTGATTCCGTAATGTGGTTTGTTGATCCAGACCTCTGCTATCATGGTTTGGGTTGGAAGGCACCTTTAGAAGTCATCTAGTCCAAACTCCCTGCAACAAGCAGGGATGTCTTCAACTAGATCAGGCTGCTCAGAGGCCCATCCAACCCGACCTTGAATCTTTCCAGGGACAGGGCATCTACCACCTCTCTGGGCAAACTGGGCCAGTGTTTCGCTACCCTCTCTTAGTTTAAAACCATTACCTCTTGTCCTGTTGCAACAAGACTGTCTCCATCTTTCTTATAGACCCCCTTTAAGTACTGAAAGGCCACAATAAGGTCCCTCCAGAGCTTTCTCTTCTCCAGGCTGAACAACCTGAATTCTCTCAGTTCTTTCTTCATAGGAGAGGTGTCCCAGCCCTTTGACCATTTTTGTGGCCCTCCTCTGGAGCCACTCCAACAGGTTAACAGGTTGATGTCCTTCTTGTGCTGAGGAGTCCAGAGCTGGATGCAGTACTCCAGGTGGGGTCTCAAGTAATAATTTTAACAACCAATGCAAAGTTAACTGACAATTCAGATGACCACCAATACACATCTCCAGATGACTTCTACAGCCAGCAGAGGTAAACTAAACACAGCTGGATTCACTAATGAAATACTTAGAAGGAAAATGGGGGCTTTTATTTGTTACAGCAGTGAAGGGGAAACCAGAGGAAGGAAATGAAGAGGCAGTTCACACTGACAAGGCACAAAGCTCAGAAAACTCCTTAGCAGTCAGTGCTAAGAATTAGATGTTAGAACTGCCATAAATGAGGAATGAATGGGAATGCCTGGATGTGGAATCACCAGAATGCAACAGACTTAGGTAAGCATGGCAGATGTCCATGGCACCAGTTCAGCAGATGTTAAGATCCCAGGATGCAACTGGCTGATGATTCTCACCACACATAGGTCAGGAGACAAACAGTGAGTCAATTCTGATGGCTTGCCAAGGTGGAACAGAATGAAGAGGTTAGTCACTCAGCTCCTGGAGAGTGCAAAAATCACATCCAGAACCAGCACAGAGTCACCCAACTAAAATGAATCCAGGGGACATGATGAAGGCCTGATAGCCAGCATCCTTTATCCTGTGTCATCATAGGGAGCCCTGCTCAAACCACCTGAATACAGATTTTAGTGCCGTGATGCTGGACAGACCACTTGTCACATATGAGAATGTGGGTTTGAAAGTGCACCTGAAATTAGTTTTGTTTAAAAATAAAACAAACTTTTCCTCCTGTAAGGTTTCACCTTGTGCATTGATATAATGTTGCTACAGTGTTGTAACATCATTTCCAAAGGGACTAAGAAGTCAAGGTCAAAAAAAACCAAAAATAAAAGGAGCTGATACAGTCAAAAATGACTCCCAGGGTGTGAGACTGGGTGTACTGCTCATGGTGACAGTAAAGGTGAGGATAAAAGATGTTTTAGGAAACAGTCATGAATAGTTAGTTGGGAAATAGTCTTAACCACGCTGTTTTAAAGAGAGTGAATAACTGTATTAATGAGCAATAAGCTTATTAATAAGTAGGTTATTTGGAAGTCTTCAGGATAAAAGTAATAATTATATGAATGTTCATATATAATCCCACTCAAGACTCTTTCAGCCGACCTAAAACAGCATTTCTGACCTAGAACAGCGTTTGTAAAAGAAGATAAGAAAAGGTGAATTTGCAGAAAGGAGCACTGAAAACTGTAACAGACGGTTTCAGTCTCACTTAAGCAGTTGTCTTCTCTGTGAGGAATGGAACAAGGAAAGAGGCATGTTTTGCTTCTTGCCTTCCTCCACTCTCCTTTGACAGACTCCTCAACATTCTGCACTAAACTGAGATGATAAGGCAAGAGAAAAAGTTGAGGGGAAATTCTGATAGCATCTTGACTGGGCAAGAAGAAATGGAAGATGAAGAGTCCCAGAACCTTGCTAATGTACAAAAGAAGATACATATAACTGAATTTATGATTAAGTTACATAAACTAATAATGTCTCATTTCCTTCATGAAATAGCCAATTCTTATGGAAGAAAAAACTGAACATACTACAGATACTTTTATATATAACTTACATTTACAACAGACAAACACATTTACATGGAAAGAAATACCCTACTGCCTGGGATTTTAGTACAGTAACATAATTTACATCTAATCAGTAGTAGGTAAATATTAGCAATATTAAGAATTTCCACAGTAATTAAGCATATATCTTACAGTTCAGAACAAGACACCCTGGAAAACACAACTACCTCAACCTAGAGAAAATAGGAGTCTTTGGACTGTGCCCTGAAACATGAATTTTGGCAAAGCAGTTTCCTGAGAAGAGGATTCTCCATATAATTCTCTGGACTCTTAAAGCTGAAATATGAGTACTATTAACAGATTTTCCTTACCTTGGCATCTAGAAGGCACCAAGGGAGCAAAGAATGTTCTACAGTTGTCAGACAAAAGCACATGGCAACACAAAACCAATTACAAAGGCAGTACAGAAGTGGAATGGAAGCATGATGGACTCAGTACAGCTCAAATCACAAATTAACAAGGTACTATATTCTAGCTTTTAGCTTGAGCTCCCAGATGACACCTACAGACAACCCCAAGAGTCTCATCTTTTATTTGGTTGGCAAAGCCAGTAACTTTATCAGCAATCAATATAGAATTTAATTTGTAGCTGAAGAATGAGCTCTCTGTTAAGACAATGCTATATGCTTAACTCTTTCTAGTCAAGGCCAGCAACACAGACCTTAATAAAACATCTGAGACCCAGCAACTTGTGTCTTCACAAGCCCAGGTCACGATCACTCGTGACGAGACTCTGAGTGCCTGTGGCCAAATCTGAACACGGGAGTTTGGCTCCCTCAATTCTTAGTAGTCTACTTAAGGGCATCAAAGAAAGGTTTGGGGTTCCTAAACCTTCTGCATGGCTCCCTCAAGTCTCCAAATTTGAACTCAGCTTCTCCACCCACAGCCATTGTACAGAAACATTCAGTGGTTATACAAAAAACCCCCCTCCCAAATCCAGGGCATTTCCCCATGGAGATAAATAACATCAATAAAACAGACAACCATTTAGCACTGCCATCAGGCCTTAGCAATTTTTACAATTCCGTATTACCACTTACACATATGTACTATATGATTATGCTTCCCAGTATAAATTTTTTGCAAGAAACCAAGTTTAGGCTTCAAGTACATGCAACTGCTTTATGCACTAATGATTCAGTTTAGAAGATGTCAACACAGTAAGTATTTAAGCTCACCTACGGACAGGAGGCGCCACATAACAGCAGGGGTAGCAAAGCAAGCAAACACGTCATCGGTGCAGGCAAAGTGGGTGAGGTGGGGAAGGATCACGGACTGCCCACGGCACTGGCCCCACATGTACACCTGCCCGCTCTGGGTCTTGGCAGCTGACGTGTGAGCAGAGTGGCAGGCTGCAATCTCTATAACTCTGATTTCACAAGCAAACAAAGAAAAAAAGCAAGTCACTCTCAAAGGAACAAAATGCAGTGAAGCAGCTCGCTACCTCCTGTCTTTCTCTGGTGCAAAACGTATCTGTAAGCAAGCACACACTTCCAACTGCAAGAATTAATTCATCAGCAAAATGACAAAGGCTATAAATGCTTCTTCAAATAGCTTACAGTGGGAAAGCTTCTCAGTGAAAAAGCATCTTGGGAGCGAGGAGATGCCATTGCAGCAGAGTGGTGTATTTGCTACAGCACATGTTCTTACTGACCTCCCTGGCCCCCTCAAAGTTATGATGAGCTTCAAGTCTCTGAATGTCCTCAGTGGTGCTGAGCAGTGAGGTGAGTGATGTGCATTAAGCTGTAGAGAATGGCTATTTGGATAAGACGAAGAAGAAAATGAGGAGGCATTTCAATTTTAAAAAAAAAAGGGGTGGGAAATTTGCCTTTTGGCTTATAATTGAAAGCTAATGAAAAACTTTTTCCTGCTTGCTTATTGGTAGCAGCTATAAACCAAGTATTTAAACATACTTCTTTTAATTAAAATAATTAAAAATCACAATTATTATTACTTACATTTAAAGGCCTTTCATTTTGAAGAAGAAAAATCAGAAGCAAACAGCACTAAAAGCAGTTTCTAAGTGTATTTCAGCTATGTTAGTCTATCTCATTAATCCTGAAGTTGATTTAGGATTTCAAAACTTCCACTGTGTACAACATTACACAATCCACTGTTTTGCAGTCTGAACTACTGCTTGTTTACTTGTTCCCCCAGCTGCCTGGAGAAAAGAGCTGGGAAACACTTGTTTAAAGCTGTATGTAGAAATCTTGCAGGCTTTAGTGAGGTAATATTCTCAATGCCACCAGGAATGCATATTCTGGTCGACAAAACGGAAGGGCAGCATACAGAATTAAAACTTGTATTAAAATGTGGTAACATTTTAGCTGCAGCAAAAGTGTCTGGAAAAAATTCAATTACATTTTAAGCAAAAGCACAAAAAAACAGACAGAAAGAAATAGCAACACTCAAAAACAGGCCACATCTCATCACCAGAGAGGAGTTGCCTCTTCCTTACAGTAACACACACAGACATAAGTTTAAGAGGGACATCTAATTTTTCTGATTATTAACAACAGGAGGCCAAAATCAAGACCTCCATAGTAAGGAACAGATTCAAATCGTAGGTTTAGGTTGGAAGGGACCTTTCAAGATCATCTAGTTCCAACCCCCCCTGCCTCAGCAGGGACACCTCCCACCAGACCAGGCCGCCCAGGACCTCATCCAACCTCTTCTTGAACACCTCCAGGTATGGAGCATCCACAACTTCCCTGGACAGCCTGTTCTATGTCTCATCACTCTCTGAGTAAAGAATTTCCTTCTCATTTCTAATCTAAATCTACCCTCTTCCTGTCACTGCAGGCACTTGTGAAAAGTCCCTCTCCAGCCTTCTTGTAGGCCCTCTTCAAATACTGGAAGGCTGCAATAAGATCTCCCCTGAGCCTTCTCCTCTTCACATGGAGAGGTGTTCCAGCCCTCTAATCATCTTTGTAGCCTTCCTCTAGATCCTCTCTAACAGATCCATGTCCTTCTTGTGCTGGGGACTCCGGAGCCAGATGTAATACTCCAGGTGGGGTCTCACAAGAGCAGAGTAGAGGGACAGATCACCTCTCTCGACCTACTGGCCACGCTTCTTCTGATGCAGCCCAGGATACTGTTGGCTTTCTGGGCTGCACTGGCACATTGTTGGCTCATGTTGAGCTTTTCATCAACCAGCATCCCCAAGTCTTTCTCCACAGGGCTGCTCTCAATCCACCCATTGCCTGGCCTGTATTTGTGCTTGGGGTTGCCCCAACCCAGGTGCAGGACCTTGCACTTGGCTTTGTTGAACTTCATGAGACTGGCATGGGCCCACCTCTCCAGCCTGTCAAGGTCCCTCTGGATGGCATCCCTTCTCTCCAGCGTGTCAAATTTCTGGCTGCATATATACATGACTTTACATCAGCAATATAAGTAACTGTCCCACTATCCATAAAGGACTTACAGGAAAATATTTAGCTTGTAAAACTCTAAGCTTAATTTTCAGGCAACAATTCCAAGAAAGAACTCCTCCTTTTATCTCTCTCCTGGGTTATGATCCAGATTCAATAGCAGAAATAACACGAATTGCAGATGTCCACTCTTTGCTGTTTCTGTGTTCACTTCTTGTCGAAAGTAGCATATTAAAATACAATTTATATTCAGAGACTTTATATTCAGAGCTTTTATCGCTGACTTCAAACAATGAAACTGCACCACTGAAGAGAAACTGCAATTAAGGCCTATGAAGTACAGTGTGAGTTGAAGCAGAAAACAGTACATGCAGGCTCAGAACATTCAGTTTCTCTTTCACAAGGATGGTTACGAGGCAGATTCAAGCACTTTCAGTGAAAATTCTGTTCACATTTAGAAAAGAATCATTGCAAAAAATTATAGGCTATTTCTTCAAAAAATAGATTAAAAATGCCATAATTTTCTGTAGCTCTTCTGAGTGTATGGCAACTAATATCTGAGTGTAAGTATTACCTGTCCTTATCCACAGTCACTGTTGTAGGGTAAGACTGGTTACTTTTATTCCCAGTACCTAACTGGCCATATGAATTGGCTCCCCAGGCATAAATCTGACCTTCATCTGTTAGTACTAATGTATGCGCATAGCCACAGGCAACCTATAAGGGACAAGAAAAAGAAAAATATCATCTCTATCTATACAGATAGATACATTTTATACTATACATTAATGTTATTGATTCTATACCAGTGTAAAAATTACAAACACAGGTAAGTTTATTAAAAAGGGAAGCAAAATAGATGAGGTGACTTTGAGGAAAAAATGTATCCATGAGGAACTCTGGCAGATAATCTCAAGAGTACAGCAAAAGAATAGCTGGAAATTGAGAAAGAAGGAAAGCTGTATGACAAATATGAACAGTATGCAGAAAAAAATGCAGAAAAAGGTAGAACCATCTTGCACTGACCTTGTTCTCTGGGCAACTGCTCCACTGTGAATAGCTTACTGCTGTAAAAACAGGTGAGGTCTCTCTTATCTGCTCCTCTCCTCCCTGACTGCCAGCCACACAAAACTGCCCTCTCCCTGTACCAGATCTACTGCTCAACAGCCCCTCTGCTGAGCTAAGTTACATCACTGGAAGGAAACTCTCCACAGTTGGGCCTGAGGACCACCAGTGCCCACACAAGGTAAAGCAACAGGAGTGGCAAGCCAGGAAAGAGATGACACTGTCCATCTTGATGGCAGCATACAACTGTGTCAGCTCATACCCTCTTGAAGAAACCCACTCAGTCCGGCAGGGCTGCTTCCTCAGGTACCCCACACAAGGTTGCTTGTATATTCACTTTACAATCTATACATGCAGCAAGTGCTGCACATATAGATACACAGTGGCAAAATCACCAGCAACAGTCTTTCTCTGCAGTAACCTGCTATAGCTAGAAGGCTATCAATAACCAATTTATTGATTTAACCATCATAACCAATTCATGTTGTTCAAAACTAGCTCAGGTATCTTTATATAATCTGCAAAGCAGATATACCATAAGTACATGTAGTCCACTGACATTCATGAAGCATGTGATCTGCTTTTAATGAAATAAATCCTTAAGTTATTTACTGATTGGAGGTCTACAACTTGGTATTAATTGATATCAAGCAGATGAAGTGGAGGGAAATAGGATCTAAGTAAAACTTACTGGAGCACTCACTCTCTAAACAGGAGAATAAATAGAGGTGAAAATAATATTTGCTTTATTACATTATTCTTCAACAGCAATTGTTGCCAGCAAAGCTACTGTCTACATTATAAGAACTGAAAGTAAAACTATGTAATTAAATGAGTATATTTTAAAAATAAAATCCACAACTTCTCTGAGTAAATGTAATAAATAGGACCCAAAGTTCAAAACACTCTTGCAAATTTTCACTAAGTTACAGAACCAATATTTGCAATTCTAAAAGTGACATTCAGCCTGCCAGAAAGACAAAACACTAAACTTCAGCATTTTCCCAGAGAAGACAACAGGGGTTAATGAAGAACAGGGTAGCCTGTGAAGACTTTCTTATTTACTAAAATAACAGGATGTTTTTCTTTTATTAAGTTTCACAGGAAAAAAAAAGACTAAACATTTCTAACAGCCTAAGTCTCTTTGAGTAAAATCCTGACTTCACTGAAGTCAACGGCAAAATTCCCACTGAGCTCCAGAGGGTCACAGTTCTTCCCCTGCTGACAGAGGCTCATTTAAAGACACGTGTTTTCATTCTGACAAATGCCACTTTAAACAAAGAGATAAAGGACTATCTCCTTTAAACGTAGAGTATCTTCAGTTGTTCCTAACGGGTTAGACATGGAGCATCACACACGTACCCGCTGTACCCGAATGCCCTGCAGAGCTGCTATTCGGCAAGGGGTGGGCTGGTTGCCACTGCTGCCCAGGCCAAGCTGCCCGTTACCGTTGTAGCCCCAGACATAGACCTTAAAAACAGAGACATGAAATTTCACGGCTTGCTACTACCTGCTTCTGAAAGCAATACTGCTATTACAATTAGTATTGTAACTTCAGAGTTGCAATAATAATTTTATTAAATATTTCCTGTCTTCGCGCCTCAGTATCTGTACTTTTATGTAGACTCACATGAACACACACACACACATATATACATACCTATATAAACATACATTTATATATACACACACATATGTTTTTCTGCACTGCAAATTTTGGATGCTGTTTCTGTTTAAAATACCAACCACATGCTCATCTAGAATTCTAAACTTCCATATTCATGTTGCTTTTTAAGAGTTAGATTATATAAGATTACAATATTTTAATATGAAGAGAAGTAAATAAGTGATTCATGTGGCTGTTTCCCAGCACTGAGCGAATTCAGCATGAATACTTCCCTTTTTCAAAGAGCTAATTTCTTGTTCAAAAATCCTTTAACAGAAAACACTAAAACAAGTATAAACTGGAAGCTACACACAACAGTTTGAGCAGGCTGTTAACAGCTTTATGCTGAACAGAAGAAAAAAGGGAAAATATTGTGCTCTGATAATTCCAGTGACATATGTTCTACTGCAAACCATCAATAGCTACTTAGGTCTAAACTGAAATGCCTGGGGCAATGGAGCTAGAGAGGATGCAGGCTGTCCAAAATCTTCAGCTCATAGGAACTAAAAGAAGAACATTACAACTTCTTCCTATCTTTGCAATGAGGATCAAAAAATGCAAGAGAGATCCAAAGGGTACTGCAGTAGAATAAATATATGCAATGTACTTTTCTTTTCCCTGTTTTCTTTTGGGATAAAGTGTGCATGCATGATTAATGAAAATTAAAAGAGCATTCACTGATTATTCTCACACTCTGGATGCTTAAGATTCTAGGACAGACAATAATTTATTTTTCTATGAATGCTAAAGACAGCAGTGGGGTAATGTGTTAATCAGCATTTTCATTTTTGCTAGAACATTACACCAGCTATAAAAATCAGTAAACCAGTGGTACAAACTTAAATTACTTTTACATATGAGAAAATGAAGGTAACATGAAATGTTAAGTTTACATACATAGGTTCTATGATTTGATCCCAAAATTTATTAAAATCTCCTCAGCTTCACAATGCTATTTTTACTTCAGAATGGTATTTTCAAGTTAATTGGAGATTTGATCCTTGAATTCCTTCAACTCAAAGCCAACTTCCATAGTTGATAAAAAGTAACAGCTGCTAAATTTTATGAGCAATCTCATAAACCAAAAAGCCATAAACCAAATGTTAATGGCCAATTTTCCCTGTTTCGCTCTACCTCCTTTCTTAAGGAGAAACCATGATCAGCATGGATAAGGAAGATGTGCTTAAGTATGTCAGAATATGTGTGCAGGACAATTTATGACAAAGGTTTTTACAAGCAGTATAAGCAAGTAGATTTGAGGGAGTCTGGAAAGGGATACTTCTTTTCTAAGTAGCAGCTCATTACTGCCAGGTTTGAAATGATCTACATCCCATGATATCACATAAAATAAATTTCAGCCAGGATATTCCCTTAAAATTTCTTACCTCTCCATTTTCCACCACAGCCATAGAGCACATCTGTCCACAAGCTATATTAACTACTATTTTATTTTGTAGGCAGCTGGTAACTCTTCGAGGAATTGGTTGATTAGCTGTTGAACCAGATCCAACTTGGCCTGAGTTATTATAACCCCATGTGTATACCTGTTGTAAGAGAATTGCCATAATATTGCCATCGGCTATATAACATGCAGTTCAAAGACAGAAAAATGTTACATGCCTAAAAAACCTACATTTTGAGTTCAAGTGGATGTATTCCTTTAAAGATCTAGGAAAATATGTTTACAATGTAATTGTTTATATCAAAAATATGCCACTCATAATATTTATATATTCCATTCTTTTATGTTCCTCCAATGAAAGGGAAGAGCCAACAGGACAGCTGCATTGACGCTGGAAGAATCCATTGCTAGTTTTCAAGAACCCAAAGCAGAATGGCCAACTGGACACCAAATGGCACCTCAAAGTAAATGACAGAAAACTTTTTACTTTGGTGAGTAGAACTTCTTACATGAACACGCTTTATATTAATGTCAGGTTTAAGCTGACATTAATTAAGCATTTACAGTAGAGTGTAGCATAGGAAGGAACTGGCTGCCCTCTATAAATTAATTATAATTTGTTATTACAAGATGTGGCACAAAAATCAATGTTCTGCATGCACTTAAAAGCAGCCAGACCCTAACAAATTTTCCACTTCTATCAAACATTTGTATTGTATCAGCACTGTGAGGATAGCAAGAGGCAAGGCCTAGTGCTCTAGGTGCAGAAAGTTTCCCTCTTTCTCACATGTGAGAGAAAAGAGAGATTTATTCCAGCTATTCTCACCTCTCCATCAGATGTTAACACCATAGAATGATGAGAGCCACAGGCAACTTCAATGACTTTCTTGTTCACCAAGTTAGTAGAGACTTGACACGGAATGAAACCATGATTTGTTGTACCATTGCCCAACTGGCTGTAAGCATTATGACCCCATGTATACACTTCTCCTTCTATAATAAAAATGTAAAAGGTTGGTTTAAAATCTCTGGTTTTCTTCCAATAAGTACACAACAAACTGAAAAGTCAAAATCAGTAACAATAGATATATTTAAGTGTATATATACATATGCCATTTGGGGCTCTTAAGCCAGTGAACATACAAATGCTACATAGTCTTGACCACAAATCCAAAAGGACAGTATCACCATAATCTTAATAAAGGAAATCATATAGCTAAAAGAAAGAAGACAGTGCAATACAGAAGATAAAAGGATGAAATGACAGTCAGCAGTTCCCATTCCAATTTCTCTGACATGATGATCAATCAGAACTTCTTGTCTATGCCCTGGCAGTTTCCCACTCAAATAACAAGCTTTCATTCCTCTATGATATACACAAAGACACTTGTAAGAAAAACTTATTATTACTTATTAATAAACATGCTATTATTTACTTATTATTTCAACATACTATTCATGTCCTGTATTCTGAGATACATGCTAGCAAAATTAAGAATGCAAGAAATGTCTGACTGGGTTAGATCGATGGTCCACCTAGTGCAAAATTCTGTCTCCAAGTGGCAATAGAAAAAAGATGCTGTTTAATGGAAACACAAGCCTGGTTACTTTTTGCAATTCCTAAGTATTTATAATCACTAGAGTACAGATATTATCACGTACTTTTTATTCTCTTTAACGTACACATATTGGCCCATTATCCATGAAGCTACCACATTTTCATACTCCTTTCACCCATTTTAAATCCTTTAATTACAGTAGTGCAGGATTGATGAATAGCTGTCTTACAGTCATCTTGTCTATTATTATCATCACCATTTTCAAAACCTAAATTATGCCATTATTGCAGCAGAGTTTTACATACAACTCCACCAGATCTCTAAAGAGATCACCAAACTCCTTATCCCTAAGAAGGGTTCCCTCATAACTACAAAGGCAAAATGTGCTACACTAAATCAGTATTTCTCTACAATAACAGGTAAAATTTAATGACTTTATCCTGCCAAAAGCAAACAACCTTTTCTTCATTTCACCAGCATGAGAATACAGATTTAAATGAAACAGCCACATAGAAACAGAGAACATAAACTGGAAATGATAGTAATTAACACAAGAACTGTGAAATACATAATGGCTGTCTGAAAGGTAGGTTAAAAGAGGTTGTGCTGAATGGAAGCTATTCATGCAAATGGAATTATGAGTAAAAACCATCAAGGATCAGTCCTGGACCTGCTCTTCCGCAATACTTCAGTTCATCCTCTGGGTAAGGAGCATGAGTGTGTCAGGGAGATCTGCCAGCAACAAAGCTCAGAGGAATACAGATACAAGTATAAAAAGCATCCAGAATAGTCTAGCTGAAGACTGGAGAAAATGGTGGACTGTAATTGAATGTACAGTTATCACACATTTACAACACAACTCCCCTCACTTTCCTTTAGCCATCTAGACTACTTAACAAGATTTATTCTCACTAATGGAGAAAGAGAGACAAAAGTTAACATCATCAGACTCTAACAGAACCTTACTAAGAACACAATTATTAGTCACTTGTCTTTACGAATAATGTACTTAGTTATGAACAGAAGGGCCGTTAGCATGATGTGGATAATAGAATGTCAATGAGACAACAGAAAAAAAAGGCTGAGAGGCAATATAACTGGTCTTTGAAACACATTCAAAAGGAGGTACAGGAGGGAAAAGATGCATTTTATCTAAAGGACAATGTTGACATAAGAACTTGTGGGCATAACATAGCCACTAATGCATTTCAAAAGCAATCTGAAGTTCCAAACTTAGTTGCAAAGTAAAAAAAAAACTTCCAAAAGTAGTAACAAGATCAAAGCAGAGCTTGAGAAACTTTTGAAAACAACTAGCTATGAATAGACCTAGTTGATATGCCATATTCAGCAATGAAAATACGTTGGACTTGGTAGCCCAGAATGTCTATCCCAATTATCTCTCATGTTACCAGCACAAACCTTTCACACCTACTGGACTAATTAAAATGGACTACCTGAAAAAGCAATATTTGGATCATACTTTACCTTCTGTAGCAAGAACAACATGAGGGCCACTTCCATAGCTCAGACAGGCTATCTTTTTGCCACATAGAGAATCTAACCTCCTTGGTTCAATAGTGCTCTGCATGTCACCTGTTCCCAAACACCCACTGCAGTTCATGCCAAGCACAAAAACCTGTTGCAAAAGAATTACAGAACGTTAATTTAGGTTGGAAGGGAGAACCTCCTCCAAAGGTCAACTAGTCCAACCTCCTGCTCAATAAAGTTCTAAATAGATCCACTGACTCAAGGTCATGTCCAGTCAAGTCTGGAACACCTCCGAGGAAAAGACCTCACAACTCCTCCAGGATTTAATCGCTCTGATGGTAATTTTTTTTCCTAATACTGAACCAGAGTTTTCCAGCTTCCAGAAACCTTCTGTGCACCTTCAAGAAACATCTAACTCCACCTTTTCTTTATCCTCTGATTGTGGTAGGAAGCCATTAATTTTAACTGAACATGTTTTCGTAGCAAACAAAATGATCAGGCATTTT
>VYZX01013350.1:7383-34913 GCA_013401335.1 Brachypteracias leptosomus
CGGAGGTTCGGTCCCGACTCCCGTCCCGCTGGGATCTCCCCCCTCCCGGTCCCGGCTCGGTGCTACTTCGGTTCCGTCGCTACCGGAGCGTGGGCCGGGCTATTTATAGCGGGCGGCTCCCACTGCCGCCACCGCCCCCCGGTTCGGTCCCCCCGCCCTCAGCCCAGACAGGAGGCAGGAGAGACCACATCTCGGGTGTCTTTACTGCAGAAACTCGCCCGGAGAGCCCCCCCCCCAGCTCCCCCAGCCCCGGGTGTGGGTGGGCGGCTGTGGGTGCTGGGTCCCCGCACCAGGAAAGGGGGTCCCGGGGCTCGCCCAGGGGGATGCGGCAGCCCCGGTTCTCCAGCCCGTGGTCCGGGAACGCCGCGCTCAGAGCGTGCTGCTGCCTCTCAGTCCCACGCCCCGCACAAACTGCTCGAGGAGGCCGCCGATGGCCCCCGAGGGGCTGGGGGGCACGGCCTTCAGGCCGATGGTCCGGCTGTAGCTGGCCAGGAAGGCAGAGCGCACTTCTTCCAGCCGGGACTCGCGGTCGCTCGCCGACACCAGCCTAGGAGAGAGAAGGGGAGGTCAGTGCCTGTGGCTGTTCGGCTCCTCGGCCCAGCTTTGACTCCTGGTGTGGGGCAGGAGGCTGGCAGCAAGGCTGGGGCTTTGCCCGTGGTGCCAACAGGGCGGCAGAGCTCCAGTGGCCGAGGCAGCGACAGCCCCAAAAGGCTCTGGCTACAGCTGGTGCCGCTACCTCCTTGCCCAACTCAATCCAACCCAACCCTTTCCCATGGAGACTCCGGCAGCCCCAGCCTCCTACTCTCCCCTCAGTCTCCTTCACCCTCCCAGTGTCTCCCACCACCACGATGCCTACGAGGCCGTGGATTCACACAGAGAGTGCTGCTCTCGCCAAGCGGGCACAGGCTGACGTCAGCCCCAGCACCAGCTCCCTCCCCTCCTCGCCCGGCCTCCCCAGATGGAGCCTGGCCACATGTGCTGTGCCTGGACAGTTGCTTCCAACCTATTTGCGACCATCCCACGCTTCCCCCGGCCTCTGGTGGTTGTGGCAGCCCAGCCAGCTTTGGGGAAGCAGGGACAAGAGGGGGCAGCCAAGGTGACAGGAGCCCCAAGGAGCGCTCCAGCCGTGGAAAGAGGAGAGCTGAGCAGCACGTTACTTCTGCTCCCCGGCACGGCTGCCTGCAGAGTAGGGCACGGCTTCCCCCAGGACCTGCTCTGCTCTCCAGCTCATCCACACACCCGGTTAGGGCAGGGGGAAGAGAGCAAAGGGAAGGCAGCATTTCGGCTGAGGAGAAGCAATATTTCAGCTGAAGGAGCAGGGGAAAGCAAGATGAGGGGTTCAGAGGCAGCTCTGGTCTGAAAGGGTCCTCGCTGCAGAGCCTCAGTGACGTGCGGGTGGTTCCCAGAGAGAATAAGACACTCCTCAAAGGTCACCCCAAGGGCACAGCGCAAACCTTCCCCCATCAAAAATTCTCTTTAATCTCTCCAGCGCCTGGGCTGGCTATAAATTGGCACAGCTCATTTGAATGGAAGTGTTAACCACCCACAGCCAACAGCTTCGGTCCGGAAACAGCAGCAAGAGGATCTGGTGGGAGGCCTATAAACAGCAAGCGATGCCGAGGCAGCCAATGGGGCCGCTGTTTACGGTGCCCGGCAATAAAGAGATGCCAGAGGGCAAAGGAAAAAAAAAAAGGCACCAGACCTAAACACGTTAAAAAGATGCTTTTTGGCAACCTAATTAGGAGGTGGAACTCGCAAACCTGCACATTAAAAATAAGCTACGTGAAAGCAGGACTTACTTGCACCCAAGTGCAGTGATCTTACACATGCAGCAATAGGTCCCGTGTCTTCTGGCTCTCACACCTCTTCATGGAGCAAATATTGTGTTTAGACTCTTGGGGGGGGGTGTGTTTATGGAGTGAGAGCCACGGGGTCACTGCCCAGCACCAAGCCCTGCAGCCTGGCTGCAGCATTTCCCCCTGAGCAGTTCAAGCAGGGAGGCAGGTCGTGGTTCCCTGCCAAAGCCTCGGCACTCTGCCCCACCACACTTCCTACAGCCTGCCCGCTCCTCTGCAGCTTGGGGTGCAGGATGAGAGGAGGCTGTCAAAGACCCAGCTCGAAGTAAGCCCTGACAAACCCCACACAAGCACAAGAAGTAGGCTGTGAGAAGCGTACCTTCGTCGAGCTGCTGCCAGCTGAGATGTAAAGTGGGAACTTAAATGGAATTTAATTTTCCGAAAACTCACACTGCGCTGCGAAAAACTGGGATAGAACCACAATGGGCTCCTAAGCAAACAGAGCTGATGCAGAGCAGGGGGAAAGTGGAGGCCCCGAGTTGAGCTCCACACAACATTCTTGGGAACTCTTCATCCCTTCCACGCAGCACCTGGTGCCAGCACTCACAGTGGAGTGGTCCCCAGCTCCTGAGCACCCCACGGCTCCAGTGAAGAGCTGAACAGGTCAGAGCACTTCTGCACGTCCAAGGGAGAAGCACTACTGCTGCTCCCCTCCCTCTGAACCTGCCTATCCCAAACAGTTGGGACTCCAAAATGTATGAGCCTACAGCCTCAGCACAGGCAGATCCAGAGCCCAGCTTCAATTCATGTTTCTCTACTGAATTCCCCATTCTGGTGTTAGATCCAACTCCAAGGGCAGCCACAACTCGTTGGAGATCAGCAGCCACCAAGCACAGCCAGGTTCAGGGCCCCATAAAGCAGTCACTAATTCAGGTGCCCATCCTTCAGTCCCTCCTGCTCTCTCACCCATCTCCAGACACCTGCAGGAGAAGCTCAGAACGTCATGAGAGGAGAGCAAATCCCAGCCAGGCCACGTCCATTTTTGATCTGCCAATTCACGGGTCTTGCAGCTTCACCACAACTCGGGGGCAGCTGCTCCGCTTTGCTCAGCCCCTCATCTGCCATTTCAGCTCCTTGAATGAGAGTCTGCAGCCTGGAGGCACAAGCCAAGGTTCTCCTCTAACAGCAATTAAAGCCCATTGTCTGGCTTTCAAGCTTCCACAGAGGGTGGCTTTCTATTTGGGGAGGAACATTTGCCTCCTGGAGTCTCTGCTGCTCTGTGCTGGTCACACGCAAACGATGCTGCACCTGATCAGACAAAACTGGGGTGACAGCAGGAAAGCCCCTTTCTTACTGCAGCACGGATCTGACCCCAGTGGGGATGAGCAAGCTCCAAAAGCAAGAAAATCTGGGTTACCAGTCCTGTCCTGACAAGCATGCATCCTCAAACACACTCAAATTCAGCATCTCCAGAGAAGAGAGGAAAGCCTCTTCTTCCTACAGAAAGCAAAGTGCCCCCTCGTCATTAGGCAGAGAAAATGCTGTTTTCTTTCTGAGTTTGCCATGAGCAAAGAGTGCTCCAGGACTGAACGTGTGGATGGAAAGCATCAAGGCAGGGAAGACAGGACAGTTAAGAGCTCGCAGGCTTCTTCCAAAGTGCCGGGGTGACAAAGGTCCAGCCGAGAGACCCAAGGAGAGATCCTGCGTTGGAGACACTTACAGGCAAGTGCTAGGGAACTCATCCGGGAAGCTGCAAGGGAGAGAGGAGTCTGTGCCCAGGATTGCCTGCTCCCGAATGCTGCCACACCCTGTCACCATCTGCCAGCTGCCAAAGTCTGTGGAAACGGAAGATCCGGGCAGAGAAGGGTCCGCCGATCTGGGGCAGAGAGAGAGGGAGACGGTGCCATCAGTCAGGTCACTCAGCCACACGCCTTGTGGCAACGCTGCTGCCAGGCTGGCTGCCAGCAGGGGCTGTGCCAAGCAGCTCTGACACTCGGGTACCAGGGTGCCACATGCAGCTCTGGCTGGGCCCCAGGCCAACCAAGCCTTTCCTTTGAAAGCACGGGGAGAGCCAAGCTGGCCGTGGCCGACAGAGCAGCAGGAGAGCGCTGGGAGCCGGGCAGGACAGAGCCAGCACGAAGCAGATGGCCATGCAGAGCTGTGAAACCCACTAGAGATGCAGCAGCACGTCCTGCCTCGAGTCCCTCACAGATGCAGACGTTGTGCCACACGAGGGACACCCCCTTGTTGCTCGTTGTAGCTGTTAGAACATCCCCAGGCAGCGGAAAGGCCTGACGGAGAATCGAGGTTCTGACTTGGTTAGTGCTGAGAAAAGACTTAGAGATCCTTGGTGTGGCAGCTGTTAGAAAGCAGATCACTCCTGAGGCACAAGCACCAGATCTGAACAGAGCCAGGCACTGCTCAAGATGTCCCCAGGGCAGCCTCTGCCCCCTCCAAAATCTTTTAATTCCTGTGTTAGAAGAATGGACAGCACCAGAAACCAGGTAGTAAAACACCTTTAGGACAGGAAAAACAGCCAGGGGAGGATAATTATTTGATGTATGCAACCTCCCACCAGGAAAGGAGGAAGCATGAAACCTGTGAGGAGGCCCTCCAAAATCTCAGGGAAGGGGGCACAACCACTCGAGATGAACCCAGGGAAGAAGCAATTACTGTGCCCCACTGCACAGCAGAGTGTACCTAGCTGGAAGCACAGCCTGTGGCAGAGCTCCTCAATTACACACTACCGAGATCTTCTGGATAATTAATCTGAGGTCTGCTGGGCAGATAGCAGTGCTCCAGCTCCAGCTCTGCCAGCCCAGGTACTTGCAGGCTGTCTCCTCAGCTAAGAATAGCCCTGGCGCACTGCAGCTGCTCCCCAAGAGACCAGGAGAACAGCTACAAAGACAGGATCTCCCACAGCCAGAAGGACCTCGGTGAGACTGGGAGGCAAGGGGAGGGAGAGAGGCACAGCAGGAAACCTCCTTGCAATCTCCAATCTAATTCCAAGCCTGCCATTTAACTAGTTTGATCAACACAGCCAAGTTTGAGGAGTCTGAAAGATGGTCCTGAGCTGGCTGCACAAGTGGAGAATGAGGAGTCCCACAGCTCCTCATGTGCCAGCTTCCATCACTCCTGCAGCTGAAGTTTGGGGCAAACATCATTGCCTACAAGTTCAGGGCATCACAGCAGGAAAGTGGAAGAGCAGAGCTTCACCTGCCTTGCACAGCTCCTTGGCTGCTCCACGAGTGAGGTTCAGAGCACTGGGAGAACCTCTTCTTGCAAAAAGGAGCTTTTCTCAGAGCACGTCACACTGCGGCAAGAACGAGGGCGTCTCACTCAAAGCTGAACTGCAGCATATACTCTTAGAAAGACCTTTTGGAGACCTTGGATGCCAGGAATTCATAAGGGAAAGGGAGCAAGCTATTGAGTGACCCCTCTCCCTGCCTTTGGAAGATAAAGCTGAGGAATTCAGAGTGAAGGAGGAGAGCAGGCAGTGTTTGGGCTCAGAGCACAGCACCATGCTGGATGCACAGGGGGAACAGTGCAGGGAGCCAGGGAGAGGCACAGAGGAGCAGTGCTTCAGTGCAGAGCAGAGAGGAGGGTGTCACCTCCCTGAGAGCACAGCACAGAAGGCAGGAAAAACACACACAGAGACAAGAATTTGAGCTAAAGCAGTTAAAAAGTCTATAGGCCACGGGCTTGGGCTGAAAGTAAACAGGGACTGTGCTAAAGAAGGTGAGCAGAAAATTCTTTCCTGTTGTGTGTGTGGCCTCAGCTTCCAGCTGCTGGTCACCTCCCGTGGTTATCAGCTAAGATTAGACTGATCTCACACCACCTATCAAGTCACCTCCTGAATCCTCTCTTGGACAGGCTAAGAAAAGCATCCTATCTCCTGCAAGATTGACTCTCAGTGGTTCTCTAGCTCTCCAACCCTTCCTGAGGTCTTCAACCCCATCAAGGAGCTGCACAAACTTAGTCAAGTTACCTCTAATCTAACAGCACAGGAGTTCAAGGCAGCCAATTTAGTGTCTTACCTCCAGGCAGCAGAATAAACACTTGTTGATTAATTGGCTGAACTGACTGACACTGCAATAAGTCCAGGTCATCTCTCTCCTGGCTTAGGCATCTGAGCTTAGCCAGCAGAGCTAAGATCATGGCAGGCTTTCTTTCTTCACAACATCTTCTCAAGGGAGGCTCCTGAGGAAGCATCACAACCACCAAGCATCTTGACCAGCCTCGAGAGACAGGCTGTAATTTCCCTGTTATTTCTACCCCTGCAGGCTCCTTGTAAAGTCTTGCAGCAGAGGCTCAAAAAAAGGCTTCAATAAAGCCCCCTGGAGCAAGCTGGGGCTGCTGGGACACCAAGAGCAGTCCTCGAGCCCCTAAGAATGACAGGTTTGCAACACATTACAGCCATGCCAGGGGCTGGCTGGCTCTGAGGGCAGGCCAGGGGGGCTTGGGAAGCAGCTGGATGATGCCAGCAAAGCTGACATGGTTAGAGGAGATGAGATACAGCAAGCCTCCAAGCCACTGTCTCCACCACAGACATCTAATGGCAGACAGAAAGAGAATGAAAGTGAGCTTCACACACCCACCTCTTCAGGTCCACGAGTGGGAAGAAACTCCCTCGAAAGTGCAAGATTAACAAAATTAGATTAGCAAAACAGAGATGAGCTGCAAGCTGTTCCCTCACACAAGGAAGGACCTCGAGCAGGCCAGAACTGGCAGCTCCTACCCTGGAATGGTTCCTTTTAATTAGGTCAGTGTTTCCCATGCAACATGCTGCACGGGAGAGAGAGTATTTCAGTGCACAGGGACACCTGCCCACCAGAGGAGAGCAAGTCAGGGATCCTTCTCTTCACATGCAACCAAAAGGAGTGCCAGTGCCCACAGCCAGGCCCCTGCTCACCCCTCCCCACACCCAGCACTGCTGGGGGAGCAGCTCAATTTGCCAGCACATGCTCTGTGCCTCAAACTGAGATGTTCTACAAGCACAGGCAGCCTGGAGTGCAGGGCAGCCCTTCCCACCTTTGCGTGGGGAGGGCTGGCAAGGAGCACTTGGCAGAGAGCTGTGCTGGGAGCCCTGGCTGAAGCCCAGGCAGCTCTCCACAGGCTGTGTCAGTGCTGGAACAGCCCTGAGCGCAGTCACGTGCCAGCCAGCCAGCCCGTGTTGTGGCACAGCCATGCAATAATCCCAGGAAAACCTTCCTGTAAACAAGCCCTGTCCTGCCACGGCCACTAGCCCAGGTTGTCACATCACGGATGGAGCTTCCAAGCCGGGTGGCTGTAAGGAGCAAGACATTTTGTGCATGCAGCCACTGCTACCAGCAAGCCCAGGGCCAGCAGCTTCCCTGCCCTTCTCCCCACTCCCTCCAGACCCCCACCCAAGCTGGCTGCAGCCCTGGTAGGAATGGAGCTCTCTGACCAAAGCAGATCCTGCACACTCTGACTCCTGCAGATCGCAGTGCTTGGGGTTTTGTTTAATGGACTTAGCAAAAGCACATTCAGCCCAAGATTATCCAGCTGTTAATCCACATTAGTGCCATGTACCCGGGCTCAAGCCTCAACACAGATCCAGGGTTTTTCTGCAGTGTCATGGGACACACAGACTATTAGTGTCAAGCCCACAACATGGCTCACAAGCTGCCACCCCCTTGCACGCAGGGAGGTCCATTCAAGCCACGCTCAGAGCTTCATTCGGGGAACAAGAAGCACCTTGTCCTGCTCTGCAGATACATTTGTGCATTATCTTCGTGCATGTTTGCCTCCAGCAGATGTGATCCTAACATTATGTTGGGATTAGCTACCAAGGCTGCTGGGAATCTGCCTGACAAGAACCATCCTGGGGTTTATGGGTACACCCAGGACCTCTGGAGCAGAGCAGGACCCTGAAGATGGGCTGGTGAGGCAGCTCCCACCAGCTAACCTGGCACCTGTGACTCCATCCTTTAGGACACCCCAGTTCCTCTGCCAGTCCTTGCTCACCTCTTTCTCCTTCTTCCCTTCCCCTTCCCTCTGGAGCTCCCCTACCTGCCAGCACCTGCACTGGGCTGTTCTACCTGAGGGGTGCCTGCTGGCATTTTACAAGCAACCACCTTCCCCCAACTGCTGCTGCAGTGGTGGAGTGTTTTGTTGCTATGGCCACACAACCAGAGGATTAGGAAGTCAAGTACAGTAGTTTCTTCATCTTGAGAGCCTTGGGTGTTAACCTGCCAGCAGCACTGTAGAGATAAAGGTATTTTTGGTATCATGATCAGTCTCTGTGCTCCAGCCTTTCCAGCCTAGTCCCATTATTTTTCAGGGGGTGAAGGGACAGAATTTCACCTCTTCCATCATAGACACACTCCTTCTCCACCCAAAACAGGACTTATCCTTTCCTCCAGGATGGAAAATGATGGCTGAAGATACTCTGATAGCCATTATCAGCATGGAGCTCACCAGACAAATTCAAACTAACACGGGTTCCAGCCCCTGCCAAGCATTTGCTCCCCTTTTATCCCCCATTCCTCCCATCATGTACCTTTTTCTAGCCCAGCCCTTCACAATGCCTTGTCCACACAAGTTAACAGGGATTGCAAGTGCAACCTTGCTCTGTTGAAGGGTTACTCAAGGCTTTGTGCCATGGTAGAAGCTGCCATAAAGGCCAGAAAAAAAGTTTATATTGAAATTCAGAGTGCTGAGCAGCCTGTCAGAACTTGGGAATGGCAGGAGACCACACACAGGAATAAGATAAGCTCTTTTCTCTCCAGTATTTCCCTCTCTTGGGAGATTTGTTTCATCTCACAGAGAATGCAGAGGTGGGCCCCAGCACCAACTCCAACCCATTCTATTCATCTCCCTCCCCAGGGAGAGCAGTTAGCATCATTTATGAAAACAGCCAGTGGTTTTTCTCAGCTTGGTAAGAAAGTCTTATAAATTTTCCATGTTTTACTTGTTTGCCCTTTTATTTTCCATGTGATGAGAGAATGCTAAAATTTGGCTGGTGGCTGTTTTTGAAGGGAATCACTAGCAGAAGACTCATTGGGAAACCTGCAGAGACTACCCAAGTGTTTTATGCTGTTAACAGCAACCTCTTATCTCAGAGCCTCCTTATCCCCTGTCAAATTAAAACACAGTGTTTGCTCCACAGGCTCTGCTCTTTCTTCCCCAGCCCAGCTCACTGCTCAACTCTGCCCTTCCACAGCATCAGGCTCCAGAAAGGTGCCAGAAAATCCTTTGTTATGGCATGAGATGGGCTCAGGGCTCATTCCCTGGCTGCCCAGCAGGAACTCAGGGTCTCCTGGATGAAATCCTTTGTGCCACGTGGTGCTGCCAGCAGATTCGACCTCTGCTTGCCACCAGCACCCAGAGTGTTCTCCAGCCTGCAGTGGTAGGAAGGTCAGCAGGTGGAAAAGGGGAGAGGAGAGATGCAGAGTGAGGTCTGCTTGCTTTGAAAGGCTCATTCCCTCCCAACACAGCCATTTGTGGATGCATTCGACAGAGGCAGTGCTGGGAGCTCCAAGCATGCAGGATGCAGAGATGCCAGAGCTTGTGGAGTTGAGGTATGTGCTGAGGAGAGGCCAAACAGACACCCAGATATTATCAGCACCCTTCCCCACTCCTCTAAATGGGCCAAGGCAGCAGTTTCTGTGTTTAATGGGCAGCATTTCACACAAGGTCAGGCTGGAGAACAGGACTCCTGAGGCTCGTTTGTAGGTACAAACATGTGTGGGTTCTCAGAGCCCTGCCCTGCACTCCCTTCACCAGACCCTCTACTCCAACCCCGTCTCACCTGGATCTGGGCACTTCCAGTGGGCTGCTGCCAATCCTCAGGAAGTTATCAGAGTGGGTTGAGGAGGAGGAGCTGGAGGACTTGACTTCAACCATCCCTGTGGAAGGCAGCCTGTCCTCAGACTGCTGTGCCCTGCTCCAGAGCACAGCCTGTGGGGATGATGCACAACTCTTCCTCCTGTGGGGTGGAGGAATGGGGTGAGAAAGCTGCTAGAGGCCTTTCCACAACAGGCAGGATCCAAACCCAGCAGCTACAAGCTCTTGTTCCCCCTGCCCTCCTCCCATGAGTCATGAGTGATGGGGGCACACTGAGCACAACCCATCTTAGCCCTTTCTTTTCTAGATCACCTCCCACGTGACCTGGAAATGAGAGCTGGGAGAATGCCTCAGCCCACACACACACAGCGACTGCTTTGTTTGGTCTAGCTGTAAAAAATGCCTCAAGCAAGGGGCCTCCCAGCAGGGAAAGACCATTTCAATCTGCTCCAGCTCTACAGAGTGGATCAGCCGAGGGGTTCAGCCCAGGTGGGTGTTTGTGTGCCTTGAGCAGAGTGACAGGGACACTTAATCTGTTATTTCTCCTGTAGTGATTCCCTTCAGGCACCACTGACCACATTTCTGACCATGTGCTCAGAGTCACTCCAGATTCAGGTGCATGTCAGTCCTCTCCTTGTCTGTGCTCACAGCCTGGAACTGCTGGAGCTTCTTCTCCAGCCAACACCTTCAGACTCAGGCACAACTCACTGGCCACTGCTGCACCAGGTCTGAGCTCACAGAACCATCCAGCTACACACCAGACAGACACACAAATCTGGGACTAATCCACGTCACTGCTGCTCCACATGGACAAGGTTTTCTTTCTGATGTCAGCTCTGCTTTCTGGAAAAGTCCCCAGAATTTTTCCCCTTCTAAAATGATGTCAGATTGGAACAAGACCTCCCTGTGTACACAAGTTAAAAAAGAAAAAGTCTAAAGCAAGCTCAAGGAGAAGAGATGCTGCTCCTCCTGGAAAGTGGAAGGGCACCTCAGCTTTGACAGAGCTCCCAAGCTCTGTCAGCGAGCACAGCTCAAGACAGGCTCATTGTAGAGTGGAAAGCACAATATCCCCTCATCATCTCTTGAAGCGTGTCCACCCTCAAACATCACACCACAGCCTCTCCCAAGCATTATTCATCTCATGTTATCAGAGCTGCCAACATCTCCCAGCACAGGCTGCAGGAACAGGCTTGTACAGCTGAGAAACAAATGGTTCTCCCTTGCAAGGAGACCTGGAGGCCACCTCTTTTCACACAATGAAGCACATCCCTCCTCTCCCTGCTCCTGCTCACCCAGCTTGGAGCAAGCCCTACCTGTGGCTACACAGCCACAACGGCCTCCAGCAGGACACCCACACCCAGTGGAGAGTTGTTCTCTACAAGAGGGCTGGAGCACCTCCTCTATGAGGACAGACTGAGAGAGTTGGGGTTATTCAGTCCAAGGAGACCTTCTTGTGGCCTTCCAGGATCTGAAGGGGGCTACAAGAAAGCTGGGGAGGGATTTTTGAGGTTGTCTGGGGGGAATGGGTCAAAACTAGAGGTGGGGAGATTCAGATGAGACTTTAGGAAGAAGTTCTTCCCCAGGAGGGTGGGGAGACACTGGCACAGGTTGCCCAGAGAGGTGGCAGAAGCCCCATCCCTGGAATTTAAGGCCAGGCTGGATGGGGCTGTGAGCAAGTGATCTAGTGGGAGGTGTCCCTGCCCATGGCAGGGGGTTGGAACTAGAGGATCTTTAAGGTCCCTTCCAACCCTGATGATTCTATGATTCTCCTTGCAGCTCTGTGTGTCAGAGGACTCTGCACTGCTCACTTGGCAAACACAATTTGGGGCTCTCCATCTCCATTTTGTGATTCTGCAGAAAAGATTCTCCCTTCCCCTCTTCAGCACTTTATAAATTGAATCACAACGTGCTTTAGAGAGGCTGCTGCCACCAGCATGGCTACAGGCTCACTCCCAGCAGACTTCCAACTGCCTCCAGTGCAACCCAGATTTAATTTAAAATAATTGCAAGATAAAATAGCATCTTTCTCCTGTGCTGAGGGAGAGGAGAGGAAAATTAAACTAAGAGGGGCAACCCCACAGCAAGGTTCTGAAATCCCCAAACAGCACCAGAAGCTCCACAACACCCAGGCCTCCTGCACCCCAAGAGAGTCCTACAGGACCCTCTATCAACAGTGAGCACTGAGAATTTCCCCCCTAGAAGTATCTAGGGGATCCTGCTCTCAGCTCACACACCTCATGCTGCTAGGGAGGGTTGTGTTCAGAGGGGATTCCTGGCCACCCAGCCACTCACTGCAGCCACTCCTCTGGATATTCTCTTCCATAAACTGATTAAACTTCATTTTAGGGCAGCTAAACTGTCTCCATTTTTCCCCCGAGGAGGCTGCTGCCAAGTGTAACTTTTCTACTAGTTTGGAACCACCTTTTTTAAAGGAATGAAATTCTTTCTGGAGGGAGTTTAGCAGTGAAACTAAACCAAAGCTGGGGTGATCTCCCCTTTTTGGGGCAGAACTTCTGGAGCACAAGTTGCAACAGCCAAAATTCCTCCATCCACTGTAAGGAGTCTTTGCCACAGAGAGAGCTGGAGGGTGAGGGACTTCAGAAATCTTTCCTGCTGTGCCCAGAGGCTGCCCCTTTGGCAGTGGTTATTTTCTCACCATGCTGCTTGAGCCTGTGCTCCTGCTGGCATCAGCTCCACGGCCTCATAGGTGAAGCTCCCAGCTGCTCCAGGAGAACTTTCCATGCCCAGGGAGAAGTCACTGCTCAGGCTGGTGGTGCTGCCTCTGTCTCTCTGCTCTGGGGAAAACAACACAGAGCTTGGGCTGGCTCTCCTTGTCTCCCTTCAAGCAACACAATTCCCCCCCATGCCCTGGGGATGATGCTGGGAACCCAAGCCCTCAAACCATGACCCATTAGCAGCAGCAGCACTCACTGAGCATGCAGATCTCCTCCAGGGTGAAGCCAGGTGGCAAACTCTTCCTCCTGGGCAAGGAAAGACCAAAGTTACCTCAGCCATGCTCCAGGGCAGCACCAGATCTCTACAGCACACCCTGGACCTGGCTGTGCAGGGGCAGAGGGGAAGGGATGGGGCTTGTGTGCAGCATCCAACTCCCCCAACATCCCACCCCCTGGGCTTTGGGGAGGGAGGCAACAGGCTGCTGTGCTTATCCAGAGCCTCCAGGGTGGGCTGGGTTTCTTTTTTGCCCCTCCCAAAATAGGAAGGGGTTAATGTTTAGCAGTTTATTAAAACCCAGGCACCACCCACAGCCCCCAGCAGTGCCTGCCTTGCTGCACAGCCTGCTGGAGCCAGAGCACACAGCTCTGGGAGCATCCCTGCTACAGCAGCCATGGACAAGTCATTAAGCAGAGAGCACATTTCAGCACGGGCAGGTTTTTTTTTCCAGAGCACAACAGTGGCACCTCACAAGCCTCGGCCCCGTTTTGCAGCCTTCAGAGTGCAGAATAAATTAAAAGAAAACTGGGCCAGGACACCAGGGCTTCCATCTCCCCAAAGAAATGGCACTAACAAGCTCCCTGGCTCTGCAGCCCAAGCAGCAGCAGCAGGCACAGGCTCCTTACCTCTGCGACTTCACAGCAGAGAACTCCTCAGAGGTGATGTGCTTCAGAAAATTGAAGCAGAAAAAGAAAATCTGAGCAAAAGGGAGAGAGAAGAGTGGTTCAGGAATGAACCCGAGGCTCCAGGCAGCCTCTTATCTTGCTTGGGAGGTGCTGGCAGGAAGGAGATGGCAAGAAATCTGCAGCTCTCAGCCTTCAACGTGTCATGGTCAAACCAGCCCTCTGCTCTCTGCCACTGAGGCCCAGAACAGACAACAAGTCTCCTCATCAATGCCTTGCACACACACAGAGCAGGTACTGATGCCATCAGTGCAGAATGTCAAAGAGAAGGCCCCCAGCAGCTGCTTATACCCCCAGGTAAGCAGCAAAGCCCACCAGGACTGGCAGGGTTAGAGCCCCACAGCTCTATCACACCTGGGAGCACATGGTACCTGCACTGACTGTGCTCCTGGGGTGCATTAGGAGTGTGTCCAGCAGATGGAGGGAGGTTCTTCTTCCCCTCTACTCTGCCCATGAGACCTCACCTGGAGTGTTGCATCCAGTTCTGGGCTCCCCAGCTCAAGAGGGGCAGAGATCTGCTGGAGAGAGTCCAACTAAGGGATGATTAAGGGAAGGGAACACCTGCCTTGTGAGGAAAGGGGAGGAGAAGACTGAGGGGGGATCTAATTAATGTGTATAAATATATGAGGTCAAGAAGAAAGGGACAACCTCTTTTCACTTGTGCCCTGCAACAGGACAAGGGGCAATGGATGCAGGTAGAGCACAGGGAGTTCCACCTCAACAAGAGGAACAACTTCACTGTAAGGGTGACAGAGCAGAGAGGTTGTGGAGGCTCCTTCTCTGGAGACTTTCTAGACCCACCTGGATGTGTGACCTGCCCTAGATGGGAGAAGGAAGGAATGGGAGGAACAATACAAATACAGGGGCCCTGGACCCCTGAAAGGTGGAAAATGGGCCAGGTTCCCAGCTCTGCTATTGAGCAGCAGGGGATTCCTTAGTGAGGTGAGAGTCTGAGGAGCAGGGGGTTAGCAACAGGGTTAGACACCCTCCCCACCTCTTGATTTCTGTCCAGAAATGGTGCTGAGTATACTGCAACTACAGGCAGAGCAATCATTGTTTTGCTGTTAAACAGTGGAAGATTTGAAGAGAATTAATTCCACTAATCTCAACTGCCTCCCAGACCCCTCTGTGCACCCACAGGTACACCCTGGAACCAGCACAAGCTGCTGCATGAGCCCCCCATGCCAGGAAAGCCACATGCAGCACCCAGGCAGGAGGGGCTGGCACTCAGGACAAGCACACAAGACTCTACAGCTTTAATCCCATGCTCCCAGGAGCCTTCAGCATCCTTTCTCCTTGCTGGGCTGAACAGCAAGTCCTAGCACCCTTTAACACACACCAACCACAAGGCAGCCTGAGAGAAAAGCATCCCCAACACCTTAAGCACCAGGAGGTGATGGGGAAACGGCTCCTACCTCAAATTTCCAGCACCTGAGCAACCTTTTCAGAGCCCAGCCCAGCCAGGAGCAGGCTGTGAATGCTGCTGCCATGAACAAGCACCCTGAGAAGAAAAAGCAGTGTGCAGCCACTGCCCCAGGACACTCACCTCTTCTCCTTTGCTGAGCCTGTCCACTAACATGTGCCTGCAAAGAGAGCAAGGGAGGCTCAGGCACATCTGGGAGCCAGAATCACCAGGAGAGCACAAGAATGGGCAGATGCCTGAGCCTCCAGGTGAAAAAAGGCATCAGCCTCTCTCATATCTGCCCCAACAACCACCTTTGGTTGTAAGCAAACCCCCAAGATGACTCCCTGGAGGCTTCTCCCTTGCAGAGGTGAGTAAAGCTCAGTGTGCTCACCCAAAGAGGAACCAGTCATAGGCCACTGTCAGGTAGAGAATCTCAGAAGGCTCCAGGGACACGTGGATCAGCCCATCCTGCAAAGCAGATGAGAAAAGCCTTCAGGCAGCAGCCCTGGGGATGGGGAGTGGGGAATTCCTGATCTCCTGAAAGCTCTCATGGTGCTCCAAGGTGCTCTGCCTGCCTGTGACACCACGTCTGATGGCAGGAGAGCGTGTTGGGCTCCACATCAACCAATCCACACCCTCTCTGAGGCCAAGACAGCCAAAAGGAACCTTAACTGCTCCACCACCACCACTTCCTGGTGACACAGTCACTCCCTGTGTCACCCCCAGAGGTGGGGCAGGTCAGGCAGGTACTCACAGCCCACAAGGAGAGGCGCAGCAAGGAGATGAAGAGGGGAGTTCTATCCCAGCCTGATATACAGTGCACCAGGAGCCCACTGTCATCTGCTCCAGCCAGGGGGAGGAAGGAGAAGGGAAAAAAAAGGATGTTATAACACCAGCAATGACTTTTTTCTTCATGGCAAATCTGTAGAGACAAGCTACCCCACCTCCCCACAGAGAGCAGAGCTCAACCACCAAGCCAGAACATTCTGTCTTCAATCCAGCAGCCAACCAACTGCTCAGAGTGTCCTGGGTTGTCAGCAGCCCCAGCTGATGTGCTGGCCTGGCCCTGACAGCTGCTTGGGACATGGAGTCACTAGGCATGAACATCACTTTGCTGCACAGAACATACACCAAGCCACTATCACAAGCCACCCTCACATCAGAGAGGAACCTGCTCCAACCAAACGGTGTTTCAGCCTCACCAACCTTTCTACTCATATAAGAGTCAACCAGCAGAGGAACAAAGGTTTCTTCTCCTCAGCTTTAGAGTAGTAAAACATTAGGTAAAGTCTTCTGATATCCCTCCATCCCTGGGAAAAGAGGGTTTTCAGCAAGTCCCTCTCTAAGAGGGGAGCTGCAGCCCTGCAATGCCAGGACCATCACCCCTGGTTTGAAGGGAGAGAAGCAAAGCTCTCCATAAAGTGACTCTTCTCTACTGGGAGCTGATCTACAGCAGCACTAATACCATCAGCTGCTCTTCCAGAGGCAGCAACCACTCCAGTTAGATCCCTGGGAGCAAGGAGTTGGCCTTACCATCACTATTGATGATGGAGATCAGCAGCTTCAGGTAGTTCTGGGTCTGCTGTACAAGGTCCCAGCTCTGCAGAAAGAGAAATGTTGATGGTAAGGGGCTGCCCTTCAGAGCCTGGAACAGCAGCAGCACAAATAACCCCCTGGCCACTCCTCAGAGTGCCAGACCTTCCCCGTGGTGCCCTAATCAATTCCACCCTCCTCTGCAAAAGGCACTTGGGGATGAGGCAGGTGGAAAACACCAGAACAAGCTCAAGCTCAACTCTTGACCAGTGTGTTTTGAGAAGATGCAGGGAATTGCAGTTTGATCAGAGCCAGAACTAGCCCGAGGGAAAATAGGAGAGGACTGGCAAGGAAAAGGCAAGGAGGGGGACATGTTTTGTTGTGACAGTGTTAGTGCCACCTGAGTGCCAGCAACAGAGCCCTTGCTGTGTGCTTGGATGTGTGCATGTGTGTGTGTGACCACACTGAGGACTGTCAAAGAACATACTGCTCTGCCATGAAGCCTGCACAGCAACAAAAGAGCAGGGAAATGAGGGACACACTCAGCCTGGGGCAGAAAAACACATACTTCCCAAGTCTTTTATCTGCCCAGTTCAAGCCAATCTTGTGCTTATGCCAGAAGGAATCATCTAATCATCCAGCCTGATCTCTCTTCTACTGCACACCAGAAGGTTTTGTTTGCTTGCCCCAAATAGACCCTGCAGCTTGCACGTGGCAACACCACTGCCCAGGGAAGCACCTCGACCAGGGGGGACAGCTCATGGCTCCTTTGGCAGCTTGTTTCAAGAGATCACCCTCCAAAACCACAGGTGAGGCTGCTTTTGGTTATTTGAAGGCCTGATTTCACCCTGCAGATATTGCTTCCTGTGCAGCTTTCCTTCCCCAGATGGTTTAGAATTAGTATTTTCCTCTGCAAAGGTACTTACACATTAATCAAGCATCACCTCTATGATTAGCTAAACAGAACTTCAGCTTCAAGTGAAGTCCTCAGATTCCTGCATCTATTTATTACTCCCTCTTCAATTTTTCATACCCTTTTCTAAAACACTAGCTGCTCAGTCTTCTAGTGAAGAAGTTCCCAGCCACAAACAAGCTGTGGTCCCCTTAGTTGTGCGTCAACACCAGGAGCTGCTTGTCTGTCATTCTGCTTGTGCTGGCACCTCACCATTATCTACGTCACTGCCTGACAAACACCAGCCCAGCACAGGGAGCTCTGTGGTGCTTCCAGCCAGTGTGGGAGCACAACATGCTCCAGCAGAGTCAATCATCAGGAAATCTGGGAGGGATGGAGGGTCCTCTGACGTGTGAGATGGAGCAGGATCATCAGCAGTGTAGCAACAAAGGGAAACCTTGAGGCTTGGGTAAATGTAAGAGTTCAATTAGTATTTGTGATGCTGTGGCAGTAATATGGAGGGGAGATTCTCCCTTATGAGAGGCTGAAGAGTTGGGTCTCTTCAGCTTGGAGAAGAGGAGACTGAGGGGTGACCTCATTAATGTTTATAAATACATAAAGGGGGAGTGTCATGAGGATGGAGCCAGGTTCTTAGTGATGGCCAGTGCTAGGACGAGCTGGAGCATAAGAGGTTCCACAAAAATAGAAGGAAAAGCGTTTTCCCAGTGAGGGTGACAGACACTGGAACAGGCTGCCCAGAAGGGTTGTGGAGTCTCCTTCTCTGGAGACATTTAAAACCCACCTGGGTGTGTTCCTGTGTGACCTGCTCTGGCAGGGGGGTTGGACTAGAGGATCTTTTGAGGTCCCTTCCAACCCTCCACATCCTGTGATACAACCAGCTAAGGCTGACCTCCCCCAAGACTCTCCACAGCCAAGGAATTCTGCCCACCACAGGCACAGAACAAGCTAAGACTGTGAACACTGCTTCCCATCTTCTGGCATGCTCCTTACATTAGCAACCCATCTCCCTAATGGATTGCAAGCTACAGAAAAAGGTTTGATGTTACAGTCATCTGCCTGAGGACACTCTAAGGCATGGAGCTTTAGAGCAGAGGATTTCCACTGCCACTCTCAACAGTCAACGAGCAGCCCTGCTCCACTGGGATGGTATGAAGAGAGTCAGACTAGAGCAACAGGAGCAAAGACACTTCAAATCTTTACTGATCCTGCCTGAATGAATCTCTGACCTCCCCCAGAGGCACCTGCTTTGCTCACCTGGTACTCACTCCAATCAATGTTCAGAGACTGGGTCAGAGAGACTGGGATACTTAAGGGAGCATCTACATAATCCTGCAAAAAACCCAAACAAGTGGTCAGAGAAAAGCCATGGCTTGAAGGGAGTGAGTTCCAGAAACAAACCAACCCAACCCAAATGGTGCATCCAGAAGAAAATGTCTCAGCAGGATGCAAAGAACTGAAGCAGTAAGAATTAAGTCATGGCCTCTTAGAGGGACCAGTGGACAAGAGGAGCTTTTCTGTGTCAAAGTCAGGGACAAGGCAGGTTAGTTTCTGAAATCCTGTAGGGCTGCTCCACTCAATCATCTCCCTCAGCAGGAGACACACTATGAAGACAGAACTGAGAACAGAGGCTAGCAATGAGATCTCAACTTCAAAAGCAGGAGCAACCCCATACCATGAGAGGCCAAGAATCCTGGACTTGAGGAAAATGGTTCATTTATTTTACACACGAATCCCACAATGAATAATTTGGTACATTCACTATCTGTCCTGTTTGTCCTTGTGTGAAATAAGCACATGACATCCACTATCACTCAGCAGCCTCAAGGCAAAGGCTTAAGCCCAGCAAAGCCCCCAGCTCCCCATTTTGTAACACCCATGTACCTGTTTCCAGTTAAATATTAGACCTTCAGCTGTATAATCCCGGTCTTTGTACTCCTTAAAGAATTCACAGCCTGCAAGAAACAAAGAGACAATGAACAACTGCTCAGCTAACTGATATCTGACAAGTGAAGCACCCTGTGGGGCCACAAGTGCTGGCAGCCCTGGGCTCCAGAGCACCAAAGCCATCCAAAAAGTGGTGCCTGTAGGAAGAGAAGAGCAGCGATCACCAGCACCAACAACCCAGGGCACTCACCCAGCAAAGGGCAAACTCCAAACACACAGCACATGAGGAGCTGGAGGGGCTGAATCATCCTTACCCAAACAAGAGGTTTCACCAAGGAGCTCTGCTTTCCAGGGCTACTCTTTAGGACAGATCTAAGGCATCAGCCTGACACACTCAGGGAGCAGTAAAGGGAGGTGTTGGCAGAGCCCTGGGGAAAAGCAGCTTCCCCAGGGCATCTGCTGCAGGTAAGAAGAAAGGGCTCTGTCAGAGGCAGCTGGGATTCCTCCACACTTAAAATTTCCTCTTTCAAACATGCTAATTGCCCTTTTTGAAGGAAGCAGGTTCACAACCACCCCCAAGGCTTCTCAAGACACCCCCTTGCCAAGCACTGAGCACAGGCAATGATTCCTCCCCTGCAAGTCACAAGTAATTCAATGGTAAAAATAAATAATAATAATAAAAATAATCTTTGTGGACTAGCTCTCCAAAGCAGGCAGTCAGGAAGCAATCTGTCAGTTGAGATTTAGCTCCAATTAAACAATGGCTTAAAGCAAAGAATGGGGGATTATGGCAGCAAGTGTTGGCATCTACACATGCCAACTATCAGTCAGAGGGAAAAGGGTGTTTTCCTGCACTGCAGAGCACAAAAGCTTCTAGTTTTAACCCAAGACAGTCATTACTCTTCACTGGGTAAAAGGGAAGGGTCACAACAACCCCCTGCAACATTAGAGGCCTGGGGAAGTGTCTGCAAGGACCCGTGTCCCCATCCCTGGAGTGATTTAACAGACATGTAGATGTTGTGCTTGGGGACATGGTTTAGTGGTGGAAGTGGCAGTGCTGGGTTAGTTTTTGGCCACGATGATCTTAAAGGTCTTTTCCAACCTGATCAATTCTATGATTCTATGTCTGGACACTGTCTCACTCTCCCAAGACACCAGGATCTCAGAATAACTTAGAGACAGATCAGAAACTCTTCAGTGCAAACCTGGAAGCAGCAGTAAGAATATATCATGGCACTTGGCCAGTCACTAGAGGAGCTGCTGATCCTTAGATCTAACAGAATGACAACGTTCCCCCATGGACCAGCACTGCTGAAATCAGGCAACATCTGCAGGGAGAATTTCCAGTTTTATAAGGTTTACCTCAGTGAAGAGCTGCTACAAGCAAGCAGCTGTCCCAGGTGGCAGAAGAGGAAGGACCATCCCCAAATACTGCATAAAATATGCACAGCAACACTCTGCAGAGTCACTTCTTCCTCATCCTTTACCAGCCCTACAAAAAATCTCTGTACATCATCTCTCAGGGTGCTGAGAAATCTCATTTAAACTGTATTTTTCTATCTTGAAAGGCTGACTAGATGATCCTTGAGGTCCCTTCCAATCTGGCCTTCTATGATTCTGTATCTCTGAGATGTTCTCAGATTGGTGAGGCATAAGGCAGCCACATAAACCCCCACCACGTGCTATAGAAACCATAATACTCCTATTTCTTCCTGCACACCTCAGCAATCTGCATGGCAAACTCAACAGAAATCTTCTCTGAACTGTCACTAATTTCTGTATGAAAGGAAATACATCTTTAAATTAAAAAGAAAGAAAATATGTTTAAGGGCAACAACCAGCAATGAAGGAAAAGTTTGGGTTTGGATCATCCACAACAGCTTTGTTGTTTTTTTGCCCTGTTTTCTTTCTCCCCACCCCTTTCTCTGTGCACAAGGGAGAAAGAAGAGCCCTTCCTTGCAGGCAGCCCTTGAGCACAGCAGCCTCACATCCAGTCCTTCCAGCAAGCCTGACATCAGCAGGCAGGCAGCAATATTCAGCTCATCATTAAGTGCCCCAGCAGTGGTTGCTAGGCACAGGGATGAATATAGCCAGGGAGACAGGCTGGAGTGGTCTGAATCTCAGCTGCAGCCTCAGGTTAACAGCTCTTAAGAACTGGGGTTTTACATAACAGAGCAAGATCTACACTTTGCATCAAGTAGTAGTGTGGAGTTGCAGGGGTGTCAAAGGCCACCTGAACCCCCAGCTCCACCTCTGGGACTTCTTCTCTGTGCTTGAATTAATGAGAGGAATTATTTTGCCATCTTAAAGAGTGCCTAATGCTGACTCACACCACCACATTCATTGCACTGTTCTCAAAGAGCTGCTCTCCAGAGGGAGCACAGAAACACTCAGCAAGCCACACACACACACACAGAGTTCCCAGTCCCAAGAAAGGGATTGTCACCTGTCCCCTGGGAGTCCCTCTGGACACCAGTCCTGTACCTGGGTATGGGATGGAGAGAAGGGTGAAATCAGCGTAACGTTGAGCTTTGTCCACCTTCTCAGAAGAGGTCACACTGCACAGGGCAAGAGGAAAACAGCAGAGAAACTGGTAAGCATTTCTCACAGGCACCTCAAAAGCTGCTTCTCACACCTCCCTGCACAATTACCAGCAGTGAGCAGGGACAGACCTTACTCAACACATCCAAATAATCAGGTATAGCCCAAGACCCCCGAAGCTTTCCTCAGAGAAACACCAGGACAAACATCTCCCTCTGGTATACACGAGCAGAGGGCTCCTTTACTCTTCCTTTTAAGGGGTGACTGTCACATCACTGCAAGCTCTGCAGAGGAAACCCACTCAGATTGCAGAAGGCAGATGACAGCAGCTATCTTGTCCAGCTTTCCCTGGCCTAAACCCTTGGGGGTTCTCTCTGCAGCCTCAATTAACTGATCCTGCTGCAAGGCCTCCTATAGGGACTGCTCCCAAGATGCTGAGAGCTCCCCCAGCAGCAATTACTACAACTAGTGAACTGCTACACCAGCTGCAGAAAAACAAGTGAACCCAGACTCACTTCAAGCCAAACTTCACCTTCTTGTTCTCCACCATCAGGTCACAGATGTAGCGGACAGAGAGGTACCGGAGCAGTTTGATGTCGTGCCCCCTGACCTTGTCAAACAGCTGGGAATCTGCATTTCTGCAAGAGAGAACAAGGCAGAGCATCATGAGCATGGAAAATAGACCAGGTTGAGTCTGATTCTTCTGCCCTGAACTGCTTCCAGCCACCAGCCACGCAGCACAAGCCTTGTCTCCACGGGGCAGAGTCAGACTCTGCAAACTTTGTGCTTGGGGTCATAGAATTGTCAGGGTTGGAAGGAACCTTAAAGATCATCTAGTTCCAACCCCCTGCCATGGGCAGGGAAACCTCCCACTACATCAGTTGCTCACAGCCCCAGCCAGCCTGGCCTTCAAAATGTCCAGGGATGGGGCTTCTGCCACCTCTCTGGGCAACCTGTTCCACCACCACCTCTCAACTCTGTTCTGCAACAGCACAGACACAGAACAATTTCTCCTGGAGATGGACTTTCTGATGAAGTAAACACCTCTGTGTAATTCAGACACCTTTTTCAATGGCTCTGTATATTCCTGTCCCCAGCCCTTCCCTCTGGCAAGAGATTAGCAGGCTCCAGTTACACTGGCTTCACCAGCCATCAGCATCCAAGACTCTTTTTCAACAGCAAGGAAAAGTTTGGTGATGTTCTCAAGCCTGTACCCAAAGCCCAGCCTAAGGAAGAGCAGAATTGAACCAGTCAACTCTGGTCCAAGCCCCTGTTTCCCCATCCCAGTGATGGATACAAACCTAAGTGCAGGGTCTTCCTCTGAAATGTCTTCTGCATCTGCCCAAGCATCATCAGAACCTCCTGCAAGGAAGGCATCAAGAACTGAAGCTTGTGTAAACCAACCAAATTGGTTAATCCTCAATCTGACAAGACATGCACGCACCCCAACAGAATCATAGAATCATTATGGTTGGAAAGGACCTCCAGGATCAAGTCCAACCTTCATCCCAACATCTCTCTAACCACTAGATCATAGCCTCAAGTGCTACATCTACTTGTTTTTGGAACCCCTCCAGGGATGGTGACTCCACCACCTCCCTGGGCAGCCTGTGCCAGTGTCTGACCCCTCTCTCAGTAAAGAATTTCTTCCTAGTACCCAAGCTAAACCTCCCCTGATGTAACTTGAGGCCATTTCCTCTCATCCTAATCTGGGAGAAGAGACCAACACCAGCCTCACTACAACCTCCTTTTAGGTAGTTGTAGAGAGCAATGAGGTCTCCTGCTTTGCTAAGCCAAGCTTCATCTCCCACACACTATGGACACCCAAAACTCCCCCGAAGAACTTCCCCTATCTCACCATTAGCAGGATTTGATTCCCAGTGATTAGCCAAACAACAACAAGCTCTTATCCTCTTTTTTCCATTATTCCCACCCCTGATGTTTGGAAGTCAGTGCCCTCAATCCTTTGGGCTGCTTTACTTGCCCACATCCTTCCTATAACTCACTCTTCAGCCTCAAGTTCTTTTGTCCCTGCTTCTTCTGACACTCTGTCCTGTAGAATGGTGCTGGGAAATGACACGAGACTTCAGCCCTTGCTCCATTCTGCCTGACACAAGCAGATCTGTGCTAGATCTCTGTGTTAGCCCTCAGGCAGAGCCTGTTCTCATGTGTAGGTCACTGTCCCAGCCCCCCCAGGCAGTGACCAAGGGCTCCTCACTCACCTGAGAAGATGTAGTTGTAGCCCGTGCGCCCGTAGAGCTCTCCCCAGCCTGCCAGTGTTGCTGATCTGCAAATATGCTGGAGAAAGGTTTTGTTATTAACCATGTGTGCTCCAGGAGTCCTTCCCTTATCAGGTTTCTGGCCTATCTGCTGTCATGTCACATAGAACTGGGTGGTACCTCCAGCCACCACCTCTCAGCAAAGCCCTGGTCCAGATGGAGCTCTCTATACACAATAAATTCCCAAAAGCCTTTATCTGTAGCTAGTTTTTAAATCACATTTCATCTCCAGTTCTCCAATCCACTAATACTTTCAATTCCTGCCAAGTTTGCAACATCCATGCTCTGATAATACCCTGCTTGAGCTTTATTTCCACATTCCTGTGGATAAGATTAGGGATGTTCCCAGTATGACTCTGGGCAGGAGAAGGTCAGCAGGTTCAGCCCATGATGGCTTCAAATCAACCTAGATTAAATTGTCACAGGTGTGACTTTTGCTATCCACACAGTGTTTCTAAATTGAACTGAGAGAAGTGAATTAAGCTACTTAAATTCTAAATGAGACTACTCCTACAGGGATTCAATACAGTTGAGGTAATCCACACCAAAATGAATCTAATTTCATTTTCTTACAGATCCCCTTGCAGACCATTTGCACAATCCTGCCTCCCCAAGGAGCAGACAAGGGAAACTTCTCTCCAGGGAGAAAAGTTATTCAAAGGGAATTCACTGCTGGGAAGAGGGAGGGGCAGAAAGTAACAATAGTTGTCCTTCCCATCTCTAAGAACAAAGCTCTTTGGTCCTTCAGAAGGGATATAAACATGGAAAAACCATCAGGCTTTACCTTTCCCTTGTAGAGGATGACTGGGCAAACAAATCTCCCTCTACACCTGGCCATCTTACTTCGGTTGATGAGGTCCTGCAGCTTGCCAACCTGCACAGGGCTCTCAAACCTGGGGGACAGAGACACAGAGCATCTTCTACACATCTCCCAGCAAAGCTGCTGCAGACACCCTGGGCTGTAATCTCCCCCCCTTTCCTCTAGAAACCAGCTCTGAAGTTAGCAAGCAAGAGGACACATGTTTAAGAACTGCTGCCACTGCTGTACAACACACAGAGATGGGTTTTGGTCTCCTTTTCTTGGCACTACCACCAGAGGGACTTCACTACTAGCATGATAATTCTGCAAGGAAAAATAAAATAGAGAGTCAAATCTTGAACACCTTAGTCCTGGTCATTTGAGTTGCTGGGTAACGAGCCAAGTGTCTGTACAAGTGGCTGAGAAAGTAGTTTGGTGTCAGCTGCACCAACTAAATTTTGTTTGGCTTTCTGGTTACAGTTAAAAGTTCCTTCAAGAGGAATTGTCAGTGCAGGGAAGACCAGCTTCCCCCAGGAACTAGAGAGACTACTGCAACAGGGGAAAAGGCTGCTCTGAAGAACAGGAGCAATACTCCTACAGGGAGAAGTGATTAAATACAGCAGAGGCAGGAGGAAAATCTCATGGAAAAGGTTCAGAAAACAGAGCACTCTTCAACAGCAGCGTGGAAGAACTTCACTGGGGCTGCTGGGCACAAAGTAGGAGGAGAAAAGAAGGACTTGAGAGCCTGAAGAAGGCTCAGAGGAGACCTTATCACCAGGTACCAGTGCATCAAGATGAAGGAGACTCCCTTTTTACAAGAAGTCACATGGGAAAAACAAGAGGGATGGTTGCAAGTTGCTCTTGGGGAGACTCTGATTGAAATCCAGAAGAAAATTCTTTACACAAGGAGAACAATTAAACATTGGAATAGTCTCCCAAGACAGTCTGAAGACTCAGCTTGACAGGTGCTGAGCCAGCTCATTTAAACTGTATTTTTCTATCTTGAAAGATTGGACTAGATGATCCTTGAGGTGTATTTTTACTCTTCATTGGTTTTGATTTTTGGGTGTTTGTGGTTGTTCTTTTTTCCTTCAGAAATTTATTTTCCAGAAGATACTGGGCAACCTTCTCTCTGTATTAATTCCCCACCCACCTGCCCCCCCAGATCAGACCCCAAACCTGAGTCAATCTTTTTAAATGCAAGGAAAATAATTCCTATATGAGCAAGCAACTGTGACAACTGGATTTTAGAGGGGCCTGGAGTAGATGCTTCTCCTTGGGTAGCCATAAGAGCACTGCAACCAAAGCATTTCTCTCTCATCGTCACTTTATGTGCAACTGTGATGGTAGTTTGGACATGCAGGCCAAAGACACACACCAAATTCTCCCCACACCTACCTGCATTTCAGAGCATTGCTCGATGAAGCAACAAGTGTTCTTCCCCCAGCTGCCCAGCCACAGAACAAACAGGGTGAGGAAACCCATCTGGGTTAAAAACACCCAGTTTTTGCTGGTTTCCCACACTTCAGAAGCAGCTGAACCAATGGGGCAGTGCAGAGTTCACACAAGTGACAACTGCTCCCCCAAAAAGGGGTATTCTCAGAGGTGTGAAGTGTCCTGCACACCTCAAGGAGGTCTCACCAGCTAAGAGCATTACAAAGACAACCAAAGCCACTCAGCCCTAGAGTGTCCTGTTCACTAGAAGAGGTTCTTATGTTCTGTGACAAAAAGTGCAACAGTCTCTACTTCATAATTATTCCCTGGAGTACAACAATGAAACTAAAACCAGATCTGTCTAAAAATTCCTGAGCAGCTTTGACAGAGATGAGCACCCAGAAATCAGGAGGATGGGGGTGATGAAGGGTGGTCTGTATCTACGACCCTTTAGGACAGCAAATCAAGACTCGGAAAGAATCAGGGTTTAAAACTGCCACTGCAAAAGCCTCAAAAGAAAATGGGGCACAGAGTGTAAGTGCTTTGAATACTCACCAGAAAAATTAAGCATTCTTTTCTCTTGCAAGAGCAGGAAAAGCAGAAGCATTCAGTTTCACTTCTGCAGCCTCAGACTTGAATTTCCCCTTTTTTTGTAGGAAGGGGGTTTAACCTTTTCTAACCTAACTGTTGAGCAGAAATTCTCCCACCTGCTTTCCCAAGACCCCCTCCCTGTGCCAACGTGGCAGCTGACAGAGGGGAACTTGGTGACCACAGTCCTTCTGAGCACCTTACTCTTGTCACAGACACAGTTAGGACTGAAAAAATTGCATATTTTGATGAAAGAGAAAATAAACAAACGAGAGGCTGTCACTAAGAGTTGCTGGGAGCAGCTAATGCTCAGCCAGAGGTGAGATCAACATGATGCTGAGCTCATGGGTCAAAGTACAGCAATGTGTTAGTTCAGACCTGCCCTAAACTGCAAGCCAGCGTTTCCCACTGCCTTACTGAACCTCAGCACCCCCTGACCCATGTCCCATGGTTGGGGGGTGACAGAATATTTCTGATGAGACTCTCTCATCTGTCCAGCCCCACCACCCCCCTGAGATGCTTTCCAGATGATCAGGGGCCTCCCATCAAGACCACAGGTGGGTCAAGATGGTGAGAACATCACAGTCCTGCTCCCAACCACGAGTTCTGTGAGTGTCTGGGTGAGCTGCAGCCCAGGGACCATTAGAATCTACTCGAGGCCAGCACAGCAGAGCTGGAGGGCCTCCTGTGCCCCTCTCTCCCTTTCCACCCCTCAAGCTACCAGCTTTGCCTAGCAGCTCTCACCGGGGAAGCCCAAGAAGACCTGTGGAGCTGGGACGAGCCCCACGGGAGCTCGGCCCTGGCAGCGGGGGGTGCCCCGGGAGGAGCTCACCCAGCGCCTGACACCGCCGGCTATAATTAGCCGCAGCGCAGCCTGGCGGGGCTTCCCCAGAGCGGCGGCGGCTGCCGGTAGG
>VYZX01013350.1:36174-47424 GCA_013401335.1 Brachypteracias leptosomus
CTTCCCTCTCCCTCCCTCCCCGCCCCGTCCCCTCAGGCGGCCGGCAGGATGCTGCCCTCGCAGGAGGCCTCCAAGCTCTACCATGACAACTACGTGCGGAACTCGCGGGCCATCGGCGTGCTCTGGGCCATCTTTACCATCTGCTTCGCCATCATCAACGTGGTGGTCTTCATCCAGCCCTACTGGGTGGGCGACAGCGTCAACACGCCCAAGCCCGGTTACTTCGGGCTGTTCCACTACTGCGTGGGCAGCGGGCTGGCGGGCCGGGAGCTGTCGTGCCGCGGCTCCTTCACCGACTTCAGCACCATCCCCTCGGGCGCCTTCCAGGCGGCGGCCTTCTTCGTGCTGCTCTCCATGGTGCTGACGCTGGGCTGCATCACCTGCTTCGCCCTCTTCTTCTTCTGCAACACCGCCACCGTCTACAAGATCTGCGCCTGGATGCAGCTGCTGGCAGGTACCCACCGGGCATCGCGGATTGCGGGGAGCAGCGGGGAACGTGGGTATCAGGCACCCAGGGGTGCCCCTGGTAGTGGTAGTGGGGCTCCTCGCTACAGGGTTGCTCAAGGAAGCTGGGCTGGGTCTAAGCACTGTGGGGCCATGGTTCCAGGAACCAGCCCCAGGGCTTCCTGGGACACCCAGGGGAAGTACCAGCACTGACAGAGCTCCAGCTCAGGGCACTGGCATTCAGGGCTTCCCAGGTATTGGTATCAGGGCTCCTGGCCACAAGAGTCCAAGCACTGCAGGGTGGTGGTTCAAAGAACCAGCCACAGGGCTTCCTGGGACACCCAGGCCAGGCACAAGCACTGATGGAGCACCAGTAACAGGTACTGGCTCTAGGCATTGGCACCCGGGGCTCTCTGGGCAGAGGTTGGCTGCAGGGAACCACAGGACTCCCCGGGATACATTAGGAAGGCTGGATCAGGGGCCCACCTCAGGGAACCCCAGAATAGGCACCAGCTCTGGGGCACCTGGACAGCCTGGAGCACCCCAGGACACCCTGGGACAGGGACCAGCCTTGGGGCAGCCCTGTACACCCGATCAGGGAGCAGCTTTGGGACATCCTACAACAAGGCCTGTCCCACTGAGTCAAGGACCAGCTGCAAGGATGCTCTAGGACACTCTGGACCTGGGACCAGCCCACTGGAGACCCAGATGACCCATATCAGAGATGAGTTCTCCTGTCTACCCAGCCCCAAGGGCATCCCTGAGCAAGTCCAGCCCCAGGGGATACCCACTTTAGGGGACTCTCCAGCCCATGAAAGGGCTGTGAGGACAGATTTTCCCCAGCTCACTGCATAAGCAGACCCCAAGTACAGCACTTCCCCCAGAGGGACACCAAACATCCACCTCAATGTCTCCTCAGAAGTGACCACAAGCCCAGTCATTCCCCTAAAAGCAGCTCTGTCCATAGATCCTCCTTAGTTCCCTCCACAAAAGAAATCCCAACACCCTCATAGACTCCTTCCTCAAAGGTTTGCAAAAACCCCAACTTTTCCCCAGAAGGGGACCTGATGAGTATGTTGATAAGGATTCCGACTATCCCCTTGTGCACAGACCTCCAAGCTGTCCTCTCTTTTTGGGAGAAAGACCCTGAGAAGAGCTTCCCCTAGTAGCAGGACCCTTCATTTCCTTCTCTCTCCAGTTTTATCACACATGGAAAGACATTGGGTTAATCCCCACTTCATACAGAGTATGAATTAGACCCAGAACTTCCATCAGAAGGACCCAGAGCCTCCCATATTCCTGAGGAAAAGCCCCCAACCCACCTGTCCTGGGAGAAAGGCCCCAGCCCCTGATGTGGGAGGACACAGCCCCCTTTGCTGGGGGCTGCACTACCCCAACTCTCTCCCTTGCTTGGGCTGGAAATCCTGACCTCTCCTCACCCAGATCAGCACCACAGCCAGCCCTGGAGCTGCCTTGGCTTATCAGGAAATTCCTTCATCTTTAATTTTCCCTGCCCCAAAGATTTACTGGTTTAAGGCGAGCTCAGAGCCCAAATCCCACTGATTGTCAGCAGCTTAATCAAGTGGCTTGGAGTGCCCAGACAGTGCTGGTGCTGCACGGGGAGCTGCAGGCTGGGGGACACTGCACTGAAGGCAGCCCTGGGCTTCCCCAGTGCCTCCAGTCCTGCCCCAGCTCAGATTTGAGTGGCCACAGCAGCTGCTGTCACCTCTAGGTACCCCTCAACCTGCTCTGGAGCTTGTCCATGCTCATATTTGTACCTTAGAGCTTCACTGTGTTCCTCACAGCTGAACTTGTGAGGACATTGAGTGTGCAGCTGGCTGGGGCCAGGGGGGGCCTCATCTGGAGCAGAGGGAAGAGGCAGAGCTGAACTTCCCTGGGTATGTCAGGGGCAGGGTGGACGTGTTACCTTGTGCATGGAGGAGCAGCTGCTGTGACTCATGGAGAGGACACCATGGGCCAAATCCCATGGGTAGGGATGTAGGTTCTGACACAGCTTCATGGCAAGCTTTGGAGATTCACCCACCTGGGAGGTTGGAAACTCGTGCCAGAGCAGAAGGCTTGAGGAGCAGAGAAGGGAAGGACCTTGGTGAGGTTTTAGCTGAAGGAGAACTTGCATCTTGACAGCAGAAGCAGCAGAGAGGACCAAAGTTTCATGGTCTGCTTGGTGAAAAGCAGCTGAGGAAGGTGAGAGGCAGAGAGAAGGGGCAGAGGTGGGTCCACACCATCCATAGGAGAACATCAGGCTCTTCAGAGGAGAGAAATCAAGAGCAGGAAGGTGGGGGAGGTGGAGAGATCAGGAATTCAGGATCCCTTTCAGAGAGAAAAAATAAAAAGTTTAAATCATCAATGTCTAATTAGTGGCCGATAATCAAGCAAGGGTTTAATTAGAGCTTCACGGGAAGCTGCAGCTCCAAAGCCAGTGCCCCCCTAGGAGGAAGCTGGATCTAATTAAGAGGAAAGTCTCTGGTTTATCACAAATAGAAAAGCAGCCATCTGCCCTGCTCACAATCAGATTGTGCTAAATCCTCCTGTTACAAAACCAGAGATGGGCCTTTCACATGAGCACGTCAACAACTGTCTGACTGACAGCACCCAGCCCTCAGCAGGAGTGGAGGAGCTCCCTCAAAGTCCCATGGGATGATGATTACCTGAGGAGAAACGGGCTCTGGGGGTGATGCTTCTTGTCCACCTTCCATGGAGAGCAGATATGGAGTGAGATGAGAGCAGCTGGGCTGATCTTGGGGATCCCAGTGACCACACCACAGTCATCTGCTGGAGATCAGAGCACCACCAACATCATCCTACACTGAGGAGGCTGCCCAAGAGGCTGGGCAGTTCCTCTGGGTCCATAATTCTCTGCTGTAAGACACAGTCACCCTGTGGGTTAACTCTGAGCTTTGGACAGAGTTGTCCTGTTGTCTGGCACTAATAACAGAGGGAGAGACCCCAGACCCCTCTGCATGGCTCTGCACCCACGTGCCTCCCATGAGGATGGTCCCTCTGGCCAAGGTCAGGGCTCTGTTTTCAGGGGGGCTTTGGTTTGTACTCACAGTCACTGAGGGTCCAGAGAGGCCAGAGGCTGAGCACACAGCCCCTCTTGCATTCAGGATGTGAATTGAAGGTGTTTCCCCACACTCCAGGTCCTGCAGTCCATGTGTTGACACCTTCCTGCTCCCTTAGGCCAGGCAGAGCTTGACACATGGGTGTCTTTCCACATCCTTGGCCATGGGGCTGGGCTTTGTGGCACTTCGGGGTCAAATATTCCATGTCCAGCTACTTTGCCCTGTGAAGAATGTGATAATACGTGTCCATCTCAGCCCTTTTCTTTGGGAGACCCCCTTCAGAGCTCTGCTCACCTCTTCTGTGGGGTCTTCCCACCCATCAGTGTGAGAACCAGGAGCAGAGCCTTCATCTTCTGCTTCCTCTTCTGCTTTTGCCACCCTCTGAGTGAAATATCACCACTAGATCATCCTCCAGGTGAACCTCTCCCACCAGCAAAAATAAGACATCCCTGCAAAACCCCTTTGCATTTGCTCAATTACTGGCTTCTGGCCCCCCCAAAAAATCTCAGCTGAAGGTTTTCCCCCCCTCCTTCCACTGCTCTTTGCATTGTGGAGTGTGGGACAGGAGCAGTGACCTCCTGGCCACCCAGTGCTCCACAGCAGCCAGTCCCTCCTGTAGTAGCTGTTAATGTGCCCGTGGACCTGCAGGAGAGGCTGAGCCACTTGTGTCCTGGAGCTCCCATCCCTGCACTGTTGTTCCTGATAAAGTAACTGTCAGTTCTCATTCATGCCAACCCCTAACTCCAGTCGGGGTTCCTGCTGAGTTCTTGGCTCAGAAACAGCCCGTGGAGCAAAAAGCCATAAGGGAGCTCCTGTCTGTGAGTGGCCAGTGCCAGCCATCCCAAGAACTCTGCCTTTAATCACTTATTTTGGAGGGATTTCTGTTTTTAAGGGGCACACACACTGTATTTGTCCCTTTTTCCTTTTGGCATTCATCTCCCAGGGGGTTTCCTAGTGAGAAGCAGCCACTCCAGACCCCAAAGCCAGAGCACAGCCCCTGTTACCTGGGGATGTGAGGCTGGGGTGCACCACGGAGGAGACAGCACCCAGAGCTTCCTCCCCTTTGGCACAAGGTAGATGAGAGGGTGTGTGGGGGTCACTAAAAAATCCCAGCAGAGGCTCTGGTCTGCAGTGAAGGCGGTACTGATGGGATCTACAAGCTGCTGCCCATGGGGCCAAACCTTGCTGTCCCCAAACTGTGTTCAATAAACCCCTCAGGGACCCAGCAGTTGCTGGTTTTCCCCCCACATTTTCCTGCTTTCAGCCTCCTGTGTGTCCATGCTGGGGGGGAGGCCACATCTCTCAGCTGCAGGGCTTGTCCTTAGCCCCTTCCACTCATGCAGCCTTCACCTGAACCTACAGAGTAAAATAGACAGCACAAATGCTCGGAAAATCAGGTTGTAATCCTTCCCAGAGCTGGGATAACTGGTACTCAGCAAACATGTGAGTTATTTGGTCCAAATTAGCTAAATTCACATTCTGCCAGGGGATGTTGTCCTACCAGGAGGAACCTCCACAGAGCTCGTGCTGCTAAAATCTCACTCCAGTGTCGCAGCCTGACCCCATAACATTGAATTCCCTTCAGTTAATTTATTCTGGGAGGATATCAAAAGCCCTTGAAATGCCCATTTTGTTTCTAGGGGACCCTGAGAAGGGAGCATTGAGGAGTGGGAAGCCAAGAACCAGCTGCAAAACCAGAATGCCCAGTCTCAAATCCCATCTTTCCACTGGGAAAACTCAGGAGGAGGGAGTTGGAGCCCAGGGCCTGGGGAGGGATGGCAGCTGTGAGGTGTGATGAAGCAGCTGGCTGTCCTCAGTGCCACCAGCACCAGAAGAAGAGGAATTAAAAGTAAAATGGAGGGAGTTTGGTTGTTTTTCCCCTTTTATAGCAGCTCTTGTAGGACTCATCACTGGGTGGTTTTCATGCCGTTGTAAGGAGTAGAAAGAGGCTGTTTTCAGCAAACCCCAAGGTTTTCCTGCAGGTCTCCTCCTTGTTCTTGTTCTCCACTTCAATGTTGTTCCACGCTGCGGGCACAGGAAGGTGTTTCCAGGACATGGGCAGCCTGGGGACAGGCAGGAAAGTGAATTACTTGTGACAGAGCAGAGAACTCTGCTGCTGGCAACACGTAGGACAGGCAGAGGAGAGCTCTGTGCTGGGAGAGGACCTGCCTTGGGTGGCACAGCCCCTTCCTGGGGAGCTGCAGAGCAGTGAGGGGCTCCTGGGAAGAGACCCCTCACCCTTGGGTGCATGTGGAGATGGGTTGTCTCGTGACAACCCTCTGCATCCCTGGCTCGTGTGCTGTGTGGTTTCCCTGGACCTTTTTTGAGCCACTCTCTGCTTTTATCTTAAATCCTGCCTCGTGTCCTCCACGAGTGCTGCAGTCCCCCAGTTAATCCTCTGCCTCCTGCGTCACTGCCTCGTTCTGCCACCTCTGGGACCTGCTGAGGTCCTGGGGGACTCACACCTGTGGTGTCCACAAGAGCAACGAGCTCTCAGCGAGCTCCTGCTTGACCAGGGCAGCTGGACCCACCTGCAGCCCAAAGAAACGCTCAGAAATACAGAGGAAACACCAATACTTGTAGAGTCCAAGGGAAGACCCAGGGGCAGCCGTTCTGCTCCTGTGAAGGACCCACCAAAGGCTGTGCACAAAAGCCAGGAGCCCACCCAAGCTCTTAGTGGTGCAAGTAAAATTTGTGCCTGATTTTTTTTTTTCACTTAGATTTGCTGCCTTCTTCCCCCCTGAAGTTCTTTTCTGGGCTGCGAGGGGCTGGGTGGGGGCTGCTGCCCACCCAGGCAGGTGGAGCACTCATCTTGCCCTGCATTCCTCTGGTCTCACCACATATTCACAGCTCTTTACTCGGGTAAAAACACCCCCTCACTGAGGATGGCCACAGGGCACCTTATCTTTTGTCACAGCTACACTGCACCAGCAGCTCAGTGGATTTCAGGCCAACACCAAGCTCAGCAACATCCCCTCACATACCTTCAGCTTTTATTCTTCATCTGCTCTTCTCCATCTCAAATCAGCCAAGGGGGAACACAGCACTGAGAGTGAGCTCAGCAAGTGACCCCAACAGGAACCCTCTTTAAACTGATCAGCTTGTTGCTTCTTCTTTCTTCTGTTGCTTCCCTCCAACTGGTTCAGTTCCTATTTCCTCTCAGACTGATCTGGTTCCTGGTTAATAAGCTCTGGCCTCACCCACCACCCCAACCATGATCACCTGGGGGCAGTTGGGGCCTCACACAGGTTGGGCAGGTTCTGTCTCTGGGACCTTACGGAACAAAACCTGTTGCTGGGTTGTGAATCACCCACAGGTCAACTCCAACTCGTGCCCCACAGCCCAGGCCCCAGCACTTCAGCTGCCAGCTTTGCTCCTTGTGCAGACACAACCCTCTTGGTTCTTCCCTAACCCAGGACTAAAATGCTCTCAGGGTGCTGCAGCTGCTCTCCAGCATCATTAGTATTTTTAGCCTTCCCACCTGATAGAGGGCGAGGAGCTTTTGTACTTAGAAAAAATGTCACCTTCTTACCTTGACAGTCATGGGCCTCGTCTTGGTGTGTCCATCCTGGTGCTGCTCCCTGCTCAACGTGCAGGATGGAGGCTTGGAGGCTGTGAGGAGGTCGGGTGTGGGGGCTCCTGGGGACAATGACCCCCTTGGCAGGCAGCACCCGTGCCCACCTACAGGGAGCCTGTGGTGATGAAGGGAGCCACTGATTCTGTGGTTGATGCAGAAACCAAGACCTTGAAGTCCCCATTTGTGTGAGGGCCAGATTTGGGGCAGCCACATTCAAACGCAGTCCCCGTGGGGCCAAGGTGGGCTCCCTGATGGGCATGAGCTGCGCCCAGGCCACCTCTAATGCCTCCTCCTCCTCCTCCTCCTCTGCAGCGCTCTGCCTGGTGCTGGGCTGCATGATCTTTCCCGACGGCTGGGATGCGGAGACCATACGGGACATGTGCGGGGAGAAGACGGGGAAGTACTCCCTGGGCGACTGCTCCGTGCGCTGGGCTTACATCCTGGCCATCATCGGCATCCTCAACGCCCTCATCCTCTCCTTCCTGGCCTTCGTCCTCGGCAACCGGCAGAACGACCTGCTGCACGAGGAGCTCAAGACAGAGAGCAAAGGTGAGCAGCCAGCCTGCTGACAGGGGTCCCAGCTGGGAAAACCTGGGGTGGGACAGCCCCTCTGGCAGCTGGGTGAGGGTCCTGAGGGTTTAACTGCCACCTACAACGTGAGGGTGGGATTGGGCTGCCCACCCCTGCCCTGCCTGACACCCTCTCTTCTGTTTCCACAGATTTTGTCGGCACTGCGGTAAGTCCTGAGTGTCACTATCCGGTCCCTTGTCCCCTAACCCTGACCGTGCCATGCATGGAGCTGTGCTGGGTGGCCCCACACCAGATGGGATGGGGGCAAAAGGGGAAGGATGGGGCCAGCACATGCACAGCACACGCTGGTGGCACCATGGTGCAGCCAGACCCACCCTGACGCTCTGTGCTCTCCCCACAGAGGATATAAGGCCGAGTGCCCGCAGCAGGACCCTCTTCCCGCAGCCGGCCAGCAGCCTGGGCACTCCCTCCCTGCCCTGCCCTTCGTCTGCTGCCAGCGGCCACGCAGCATCCCCGTGCCACCCCCCAGTGCCGGGGACGTGCCGCCCGCCCGCCCGCCGCCTCCACGGCCACCTCCATGTCCACGCCGGCACCACCATCCATCCCACGCACCCCGCCAGCTCCGCACCCCCCAGACGGGGGGGGAGGATGCCCCAAACCTGCTTCGTTCAAGAACAGCGTCCAACTGCGGTTTTGTTTTCAAGGAGAAAAAGACACTCTCGGAGTTTTTAACAGATTTCTACATCCCCAGGACTCCTGACCCGCTGCCTCCCGCCCCAACGCGCGCCCAGTGGCTGCTCCGGGCCTCGGCCCCTTCCCTGCTCCCATTTTGTACAGCTCCGTCATCCTGTCTCCACGGCTGGGGAACCCGGTGGCTGGGATGGGTCCAACCCCTACTTTTACGTGTAAATTCATATTCTCTAAACAGGGTAAAGTGACTCGAGCCCCCCCCACTTCGCCCCACTGCCCCGGGAGCCTGGTCCCAGCCGGGGCTGCTGCTCGCTCCCCTCTAGCGCGGGGGCCTCGCTGCTGCTGGGACCCCCGACTTGGCCACCGCTGAATGTAAAGCCCTGGTAAGTGGGAGCAGCTGAACATGCAAAACCCCCTGGGCGGGCACAGGAGGACCCCCCCCCTTATGCCAGCCCCTTTTCCTGAGCCGGCCACGAGCTGTTGCCAAACGCCTTCCCTCTCCATCCCCATACGGTGCTTTATCTCCACTGGTAAGGGCGAGGCTCTCCCCGCCACCCCCGTGCCCGTCCCGCCGTCCCCGGCCCTGTCCCCCGGCTGCACCTCGCTGGCCCGCGGTGACGGCCGGCGGGGAGCTGGTGGCAGCTGCCCAGGGCAGCCCCCCCAGCACCACCCAGCCTCGGTGGCACACACGCAGCACCCAAGAGCCAGCACCCACAGCCCTGGCACAGCCCGGTGGCTGTGGGCTCCTCCCAGGTCCCGGCCGCGGGGCGCTCGGGTCACCACAGCCCCTGCAATGCAATAAAGTCCTCAGCACTGGCCCCGTCTCAGTAGCCAGGGGGTTGGCAGGACCCCCAGCTCCCCAGAGAGCGACAGGCCAGGGGCTGGCAGGGCTGGACCCAGGCGTGGGGTGAGGCCAGGAGCAGGGCAGCCCCAGGCGTGGGGGCTGCTGGGGGGTGGCAATGAAGGGTCAGTGGGAACCATCGCCCAGCGGGAGCAGGTAAGTGATGCCCTGAGGCCCTGCAGTGAGGGATGGAGCTGTGCTCAAACAGTCACCTGGGATGGTGTGGGTGCTGCTGCTGCTCCTGCCAACGGTCCCCTCCGGCCACGATCCCAGCGCTGCCCGTGCCCCTTGGGGCTGGCAGGAGCTCCCCGTGCCCGGGGGTCTTGCCAGCTTGTGAGTGCTGCTGCTGCTGCCGGCTGAATTGGAACAAACAAGCGAAGAAAAATCAGTGGAGAAAGGAATACAGTAGCTGTAATATATCTGTATTTTAGTACAAAGTTTGATACGGTGTTTCACAAAACCTTATTGAAAAATATAATTCAAACCAGACCAGCTCCGAGCCCTGTGGTGTGAGCAGGGGTGGGATGGGACCCTCTGGGTGCTGCTGGTGGAGGGAACCCCCGTGGGCACCGGCCACAGCCCGGCTACCTGGGGTGGGGAGAGGGATGGGTGGGTGTGTGTCAGGGCTGTGGTGGGGTTGGGAGGGTGGGGAGCCCTGGCCAGAGCAGGTCCCCAAGAGAGGGTCTGTCCCAGGTGGGGTGGGGGTCCCGTCTATTGCTGGGAGCATGTCAGCCCTGCCCTTCCTTCTCCAGGGAGCACCATGGGCTGACACAGGCTGGTAGGAGCCTCCTGGAATTCAAATTCCTGCTTCTTGATGGAAAAACAACTCCCATGGTCCATCCATCCAACAGCGAGCTCTGGTAGAGGAGCAGGGAGGGCTTTGCAGGCTGTGTGAGCACCAGGACAGCCTGGGGACCTCTTGGACATCTGGAGAGCTTTGGCTACACCATGAGAGACACAAGGCGCAGAGGAGAGGGAGAGGCACAGGCTCAGCCTCCGGGAGAGAAGGGGAGAGGGTGTTGCTGCCCACAGCTGCTTTGGGGGAAGGCAGGAGGAGATGGAGGCAGAGTCTTCTGGGGGACGCACCAGACAAGCCACCAGACACTGTCCCACAAGTTAGGGGGGAATGTTCTCATGGTGAGGGCGGCCAAACACCTGAGGTGATGGACACATCAGATGTGCCAGCTCTGAGGGCTGGCAACGGAGGCAACACTCACAGGCTGAAGGCAACAGCTCCAGGCTTGGAGGCTTCCTAAGGGAGAGGTAAGCAGTGAGAGATCTAAAAACCAGGGCATCAGCACACCAGAAACCAGGTGCAGGAGTAGGTGGGGACATCCTCCACCTCATCTCTTCCCCAAATGAGCTTTGAGCAAGGAGAAGAGCAGCAGCACAGCCACAACCTCACAACCCCCGAGGAATTTCCCTCTCCCTCAGGAACAGCCAGAAAATGCCAGCACAAGGGAGGTCCTGTGAGGTTCCACTTCCCCTGCAGGGACATGACGACCAATTTTTCCCCCCTCTCATCCCACACAGAGCTCAGGGTGGTGAAGAAACCGAAAGAAAGCTTCCAAGATTTCTCTTTTTTCAAGTTAAGTATTTTTATTATCAAAATTATTACATCTCTTGTGAAAGTTCAAATGTTACAGCATGGTGTAAAAACTCCACTAGAGTAAGAAGCTACAGCCCCCACCTTTCCAAGAGCTTCCCAGGGTCCCCCTCCCTCCTCCTGCTTGCCCTGCTGCACCCCCACAAGGTGCTGGAGCCTCCGGGGCAGGGCCCCCCCTGCAGAGCCCGCCTGCCCCGTGCTGCTCAGAGCACGGAAGGGGAGGCTGCACCCCCGGGGCTAAAGCCGAGTGAAGTTTACACCTATTTTATACAGTATTACAGACACCCACCCGCGGGGTGACAAGTTCCATCCCGACACGCTCACAGCCAGACAGTGTGAGGAAAGTTAACTCTTTGTTTCAAATAGTTTTAAAAGTCTCCCCTAAGGTTGAACAAACACCTGATTTCAACTGTGGATTAGAGAAACCTGTAACAGTCCTAAAAAAACCAAAAAAAAAAAAAAAAAAACCCAAAAAAAA
>VYZX01013350.1:47439-109596 GCA_013401335.1 Brachypteracias leptosomus
AAGAGGAAGAAGAAGACTGTGCATCTGAAAAGACAGGGGAGACAGACTCACAGCATTATGTTATCCAAGAGAAAAGGAGAAGTTCCACTGCAGCACCAGGGATGACACCTGTCGTATATTAGCTAACCTACTATGGTTATAACTGAATATAAAATTAGATAAATAAAAACACGCCCGAGATTACAGTAAACAAGTGAGAAAGAAGCTGGCAATCGTATGGAATCCAACAGGCAGCATCTGGGCTGGCTCTGCTGCCACGCTGGGGGGGGGTGACAGTGGCTGCCACAGACACCCCACCCAACACCCACCTCTCTGCAACCCCCCAGACAGCATCGCTTCACTTCCCCGGCCCCCAGCACCCCCCCTGGGTGTGGCAGTGCCAGCCCTGGGGGGTCCTCTCCACGCCCCAGCTCCCGTTTGTGGAGGCTCCGTTGTCCCGGGGGAAGCTCCGAGGGAGCCAGCCCTGTCTGCTTGTGACTGGAATGATCGTGAGGGATTCAAGCCCTCCCCCCGAACGCACCCAGAACCTGACCTGTGAAGAGAGCTTTGGGATTGGAGGTCAACCAACGTTTTCTTCCGACTGCTTCCGTGTCCAAGACGACGTCCGCACTGCACGAGTGGCCACGGAGCAGAGACAGAGGCTGCACCAGTCATTGCACTTGAACCATTTGCTTGCTTTTTTTGTGTGTGTGTGTGTGTGGTTGGGTTGTTTTTTTGCAATGTACCCACGTGTCAGGGAACAGCTTTGCTACAGTCTCTGCCTCATAGAGAAATCTGCGTTCTCCTCCAATGCCAGAGGCCAACACTGCTCCCAAACCTCACCCGTGCATCTCAGACCTCAGCCTCTGACCCCTGGCACCCCAGTATCGGGTGCGAGCTCCCAACGCTGGCCCAGGAGCCACTTCCAGAGGTGACTGGAAGGAGCTATGGGCAGTTTCGTCCTCCTGCAGTCCAGGCAGCCCTAGGAAAGTCCTGTTTGAGTCTTTACTCCGGAGCCTTGAAGCTGCTGCAGTCTGTACTGGTGGACGCTGCTGCCCCCACGGTGTGGATAGTGTTGTGCATTGGAAATCACCGCCCCCCGGGAGCCCTGGTAGAGCACAGACTGCCCCGAGCTGGGCAGGCTGATAGTCCGTGAGTCTGACTGTAGTGACCTGGCACTGTGGGGGGCAGAGGTGGAGCCCGAGGTGCCCCCCGAGGTGCCCGCGCAGGGCTGGGAGCCCGGCTCGGAGGAGAGAGAGTCCCCAGCAGTCTGCTGGGCTGGGCTGGCAGCAGCAGGGCAGCTCTTCTTCAGGAGGCTGCCACCGACGCTGCCAGAGTGCTGCTGGCTGCTGTAATAGCCCGAATTCCCTGCAAAGAGGGCAGAGGAGTCTGTGGAGAGCGAGTGGGCAGGGCTGGAGTAGGAGGTGGAGGAGAGGGAGGTGTCTGAGGAGCTGTGAGAGAGGCCGTGTCCCGTCCTCTGTGCTGCTGCTGCTCGGTAGCTGTACCCAGGAGATGGAGTCAGGTGTCCTCGGTAGGGGGAGGAACTCTGCTGGAGGAGGGTCTGTGACTCTGCCTGGGGACTGTCAGACTGCAGGAGCTGGATGAGGTGGGGGGGGAAAAGAAGAAAAGGCACATCAGACTGACCTCCTTGTTCCCTACACCTCCTTCTTGTGCCAGAGGTGCTTAGAGCAGCAGGATGGGGAATAAGTGGCAGCCAAACCCAGTTTCTCCCCTAATCCTGTTCAAATTTATTCCAGAATGGGTGGGTGACAATGAAAGGCTTTACCTGGTAGCTGTATCGAGAAGGACTGTAAACTGCTGGTCCTTTGTGGGCTTCTGGAGTGTCTCCTCCTGCTGCATCTGCAATGTACAGGCAAGATGTTACCCCTCAAGATGTATAAACCAGCCAGTTAGGAACTGCTGCTTCCCCCCCTGCTTCAGCACAGAGCTCATCTGCCTTGGACCAGCCTGTCTGCACCTGGAGACACTGCCTGGGCTCTTCAGAAAGATGGGAGAAGCTGAAGACAATTGAGGGGCTCAGCAATTCTCCACTCAGCCTTGGTCACAGGACTCCACAATGGCTACAGGTACAGCTGGGGAGGTAAAACTGTCCCTTCTCTGCTGGTTGGCAGCAGGATCCTGCTGCAGGTGTTCCTCAAAGGAGATGTAGACACTGCTGAAGACCAAGGTCCTGAGCTGCCCAGCCTGGTGGGTCCCCTGCTGCCACGTTGGGGATCATGCTTTGCAAGTCAACTGAGCTGCTCCAAACTGAGGTACTCTCAGACCTCAGAAATGCCTCTTTTTGAAAGAGGACAAGATGATGGAAATGCTCTGAGGTCTGAAGGGTACCAGCAGCACAGCACACACTGGTCCACCTTGGTTATGCTGGAGATCAAGAGGAATAGGTGGTGGTTTAGTGGTGACCTGGCAGGGTTGGGTTAACGGCTTTCTTCAGGAGGATGCAAAACTGGTGAGGCTACAAGACTCCACATCAGTGATGCTGGAGAATGAGAGAGAGCTGTTTATGAGCAGCACCTCAGGGGTTCTCAGCAGCTGTGTTTGAAATCCCCCCATGGAACAGAGCTGGTGGCAGGATCAGATCTGTGTGACAGGCATGGAACAGGACACGCTGCCCCAGTCTGCTCTGTGCTCCTGCCAGACCTGGCACCAGCACCAGTGCCAGCAGTGCCCGGGGCTTTGCCCTCCCTCTGCTACACCCCAGTTGCTGGCTTAGCTAAAGAGGAATGGGGATGGAGTTGTCTTGTCTGCACTTGAGGCCCAGAAGCCTTCCCCAGGGCACAGGACCTGGCATGAAACCTCCAGAGTGTGTCCTGTGCCACCTTCCATCTTCTGATGCATTTGCTGTAGGTGACACTCCAAGAATGTCACCAGAAAAAGGCAAAACTCCCAAGCTGGGGGCACGTTCTGAAGCAGTCACAGAGGAGACAAACTGTTCAGATCACCCCGAGTTACAGAATTCCAGCATGAGCATTAAAAGAAATTAAAGACTTCTCAAAGAAACTGTTTCTTGAAAGGCCAGGCTCACAATTTACTGGGGTGTCTCTTCACAGACAAAACCTTGACAGGTTAGAGGCTATCAAAAGACTCTAAATTACAACAGGTAAATAAATAATGATCTTCCTGAATTTAAGCAGACTTGAAGCCAACATTTCCCTCCTCCATCTCTTCATACCTGCACAAGGAAGGGCATAAAGAAGAGCTGCTTTTCTTGGCTTTAAGCAAGAGCAGCTGCAGGTCTCTCACACACACACAAACTCCCTTCCATTCCTACTTGCCCATCAGCAAACTATCCAAGTTTGGGGTTTTTACTTCTCCTTATAATATTATCCATCACAACGCCAAGTAAACACCTATTTTCACAACTCCTACAGGTGATATCAGGGGCTCAGCCACTCATTTGTTTCACTAAGAAGCAGGTGAGCAGCTGGGGAGTATATTCTGAATACCAGAGTATTAAAAAGGAGAGATTAAAAATAATCTTGCTGTGCCAGGATGAAGGAGACAAAAGACTTTTCACCAAGTTTCCCCAGCTTGGAGCAGGATGGGTTTTGTGTGACTAGAATGAAGAATGGATTGATGTGGACAGTTTAAGTCCAGCCTAACTCTTGGGTGAGACTAAAAAGCCAGAGCTGTACAGATGACGGTGGGTAAAAAGCCTCTTGCAAGAGCCTGGATTTTGCCCACCCTTCTTAAAAAAACAGCCACTGGTATGAGAAAAAGACAGGAAAAAGACTCTCTGAAATATTTCATAGGGGAGAGGATTCCCTCTCAAGACTAGATGAAAGAAAAGCACTGAAAGAGATGTGCTCAGGTGGACAGAAATAGAAAAACCCCAGTTGAGAGGCCAGTTTTCAGAGAGTGGCCTCAAATACACCTTCCTGCAAGTGGGGGGAAAAAAAAAGGGCTTATTTGGAATAAAGTGAATGTACACTTGACCTAAAATGCTCTGAAATGAGGTGCCCCAAAGGCAAAAGTTACTGTTGGGGCTTTAGTCTGTGTGTCTAAAGCACCACAGGAATGGGCTCTGGTTTCCAGAGATTTAGATCCCTCCTCCAGATGATCATCAAGCTGTAATCCCATCAGCCAGGAGTCTCCAACCACAGCCCTCAGCCACGAGGCAACACACAGTTATTTAAATATGATGGGATTTACAGCAATGGATCAAGTGTGATCAATGGTTTCCCTTAGGGAGAAACAACCACGTTCCAGAGAGATGTAAATGAAAGCAAGAAAACCCCATTTCACAGCTGAGGAATGAGGCAATGCTGGTGTGATCTGTCTGCCCCTCACCTTTAGACCACAGAGGGGTAAAATTCCAGCTCAATCACAAATATTGACCCCACATGCTCCTTGGGGAGGACAGAAAAAGGAACACAACAGACCTGAATTCATCTGAGCAGGGAGGTGCCTTCCACAAAACTCAGGGAATCAAGTTAACTTCCAAAAAAAGCTGAAGTAAGGCTTGGCAGCTAAATGAGTTCTTAGCACCACCTGCATTTGAGTGTGATAATACCTTTATCTGAGTGCTCAGCCAAGTAGAATTATTAAATGGTAGCACTTTCCTCCCTGGTACACAGGGGCAATTGAGGCAATGCTGCTTCATCCACGTGTCCAAGGACAAAGAAGCTGCTCCTGCCACAGCCAAGATGCAGGTAGAGCTGAATCCAAACCCTGGAGAGACCTGGAAGACCTCCAGGTCTAGCAGGAGAGGGATGGTCTGAAGCAACATCTGAATAACAATAAGCTCTGGTTTGCAGAAGGCTCTGATGGAGGCATAACTAATTCCACATGCAGGCTTGCAAAGTTATCTGAGCCCATTACTTCCCACCAACCAAGTGTCCAGAAGTTTCATCATCCTACCTGCATCTCTCTCAGCAGCACTGTCACAGGTAGGGGAGGACTCATTCCTCTGGGCCACCTTTGCCCCACCTCTCAGCACCTTCTCCAGGATGCCTCGACCTTCCCGAAGCCTCTCCACCGACGTTGGGACCATCCTGCAACACAGACCCAGGGAGAGCTGAGGATGCTGTGACACAACCAAGGGCAAGGTGACCAACACGTGAGGGGGCTCTGGGGTCCTTGGTCAGGACAGGTTTGTCTTTAAAGCCTCTGCTTCAATTCACTGGTGTGATGTTGGTGCAAATGTAAATTCCTCGCATAGAAGGGAGGGACCAGAGACCATCTAGACAGATGAGGAATAAACTTCTGCCATGTACATAAGCTCCTGGTGGGATTTTAGACTGGTCACCATGATAGCACTGCCCTCAAGTCTTCACTCCTATCAAACAGGGGATAAAGATCCACTTCAGCAGATCCCTGATTACAGAACACCTCCCAAAAAGCCTTTTTTTTTTTTTGAGATTCAACAGCATTTTGAAAATCCTGGGGTTAAGATTAAATGCAGTTATTTTGCATAATTACTTGTACTCAATAAAAGAAGCAAAGGCAAGACCTTTATGATCACAGTGTCAAGACAGAGTCAGAAAATTCAACACCCCTGGAGCAGATCTAGCTTGGCCATTTTACCCCTCAATGCTACTTGTTCCTGTTCCTTTTGTGATGTGAAAACTCTGCTAAAAAATTGGTGCTAAATCTTGTTTCATTACATATCACAAGTGTCTGGTCTGAGGGTGGAAAAGAGGGGAAGGAGCTTTCCAGAAACCAATCTGTAGAAGAAAAACAGAGCCACAGACAAACCCCCGAGTCCTGGGTTAATATTAAATCTCCCATGCACAAGAGCATCCAAATCTCTTTAGGAATATCTGAGATAGTAGCAGCTTGACCAGGGATTCCTTAACCCTACACACCAAAGAACATGTGCCTTAAAAATGCCTGGATTTAAATATTTAGCATCATTTTCAATGCACTGCACACCATGTGCATGCAACTTAACACCATATGAAGAGATTATTTTTAGGGATATATTGGAAACTGATTTATATGAGTTGTTTTTTTTTTTTTTTAATAAATAGCCCAGCTATTGAAGTTCACCCCTCAGTGAAGCAGAAGGGAGAAGGGGCCAGAGCTGACACCTCGTGGAGGTGAATGGGGTGAGGGGGTGAATTCACACCTTCGTTGCTGCTATTGTTTGGCTGGAGACAGTTTTCTGCAAGGCTGGGTTTACTGGGCAGCAGCACATCTGTTTACATGTGATGGCTGTATCCTGGCAACTGAAAGAGACAGAAACTTCATTTTTTTTAAACGAAAGCCACTGGCAATTCCTGTAGAAGTCAGCACAAGCCTGGACAACTCTGGAAATTCAGGCACGTCATCTGAGTTCCCACCATCTTCTTCTGGCCCTGGTATTATCATATTATTGTGAATGGATCTGAATTATAAGCACTCAAAGGTGAAACTGGGTCACAACTTTACCTCAGTCACGTGCAGTTTTGGGTCTATTTTTCAGATTTCTGTACATTTGGGAGCCTTGCCCATTAGAACAGGAATTTAAAAGGCAGCAAAGCTGCTTAATCCCATTTCAAAAAGCATCATGGTTTCACCTTCACACCCAGTGCCCCATCACAATATGATCTTTATTCCCACACAATCCTTACTCCTGAAACCACGTGAGGAACTGAAGCCAGAGCCCCTGCTGAGGAGCAGCAGCTGAAGCTCACAGGATATAAAACATGGCACTAGGGCAAGGTGGCCACACTCACACCTCAGCCCCAAGTGGGGTTTTTTCATTGTTAGGTTTTTCTTTCACCTTTTTACAGGCACAGGGGGAGATGGGCAGAGGGTATCAACGTTTGCACAGAATAATACTTGATTATAAAACAATGATTGCAAACTAACCATTCTTTGATTATAAAATGATGATTATAAACTCATCATCACCTGACTGCCTCAGCTGTGGCCAGTCCCAACATCTGGCAGGACAGTTAATAGACAAGAGTATTGTCAGGGAGGCACAAGACAAATTATTTCTACTAATCTCCACTTGAAGAGTGATGGAAAAGGGAAGGGAATTGATCTTATTACTCCTGCAAATTCACCCAAAGCAGTGTTTCTCCTTATCAAACCTCACAGTCACAGGATAAAGGTGTTTTTTCCATGCCTTTGGCAAGACACTGACTGCAGTCTGGTAACTGCTGTATGTGCAAGGCACCAGGAAAGCCTCAGTTGTTCCACTGTCCCTGAACAGGAGTTGACTTAATATCACCTGTGTCCAAAAAGAGTGGAGGTTCAGTGAGAAAAGACCTGGATTAAATTCTCACAAGAGCAAGACCTTCAAAGAAAACTGGTGGAAGAGAGACACAAATGTTTGGGTGTGTATCTTTCAAGACAGACTTTTGATCTCCAAATGAGGAACTAAAGGGCAGGCTGAGAAGGTTGCTGGTGTCCTTCAGGGCTGTTTAGCAATAACAAAAGAGAACAATGCCAAGAGACTCCCCCAAATCCATGCAATTGCAGGTGTTGTTATGGAAATGCCCCCCAGAGAGCTTGGTCCTTTCTCTGTGGAGCAACCTCAGGCTTGCTTGGGTGGACAACACTCACCACCTACTGCTGATGTTCTCCTGGGACTTGCTGAGTGCTGTGGAGGAACCAGCCCCCCTGGAGTCCGGCGGGCTGACGTCCTCTAGGTGAGGCAGGGAGGGATGAGAAGGGGAGAAGCCACTCTGGGGGGAGGAGGGGGTTCTTCCTGCAGAGCCTGGCAGGCTGGTGCCATCTGTGTCAGTCCCAGAACTGCTGCTGCCCTGGCGAGTGGGAGTCCCTGCCCCTCGCCCTGCATCTCCTCCCTCCTTGGCTTCTTGTTTCCTCTTGCGGTATTCCAGGAGAGACACCTGGGGGAGAAAGATGCAGCCATGAGTCAGGGAACACCACGGACTGGGGGAGGGGGAGGAACACTCCCACACACCATTGTAAAGATCTAGTTCTCTGGGTTTGCAGAGAAAACTTTACAAGGCGTCTTGGGATGAGAAAACCTCCTTGAATCTGCAGGGGCTCTGGAAACAAGAGGTCAGTGGTACCTGCTTGGACCACATCAACTGCCATGTGCACCCACATTTTACTCTATGCCCTACACTTCAGCAGAAATACCCAGCTAGCTGCTTCTCTGACCTGTATTTTCACATTACTTCAGGATATCCCTCCATAGTCAGGCATCAAGCCTCGACAGCCTCCTCCTCTCAACACCCTTCACTCACTCTCTCTGGTTTGGGATGATATAAAACGTGTATCAGCAGCTGTACATCTCCAGAAGAGACAATAAGAGCCTCCTTCACAGAATCATAGAATTGTCAGGGTTGGAAGGGACCTTAAAGATCATCTTGTTCTTCCAACCCCCCTGCCGTGGGCAGGGACACCTCCCACTAGAGCAGGTCAGGAGTCTTCAGAGTCCTGTTCATCTCCACTAGTTCAGCCACATCAGCATTAAAAACCCAGTAAAGCCTTGCCCAGAACTTTAACCTGCTCAGAGCAGGTTCTACTGCAAACTTCCAGCACTCCCACCCAACCAAATTGCTTTTAGCAAAGGTAGAATGGACTGTCAGAGAATGTTAAGGGTTGGAAGGGACCTCTGGAGATCATCTAGTGCAACCCCCCTGCCAGAGCAGGTTCATCAGGAACGTGTCCAGATGGGTCTCGAATCTCTCCAGAGGAGGAGACTCCACCACCTATATGGGCAGCCTGGGCCAGGTTCTGTCACCCTCAAAGTAAAGAGTTTTTCCTTATGTTTAGGTGGAGTTGTGCCCGTTGCCCCTTGTCCTGTCGTTGACAAGAGTCTGGTCCCATCCTCTCGCCCCTCACCCTTTAGCTATTGATCAGCATTGATCAGATCCCCTCTATCTTCTCTTCTCCAGGCTAAACAACCCCAGGTCCCTCAGCCTCTCATCATCAGAGATGCTCCAGTCCCCTCAGCATCTTTGTAGCCCTCTCCAGTGCAAAGTAGCCTCAGATTTCTGAAAGATGCAGACAAAAGGGTCCCAGATTATGCAATCTCATAACACAGGGAGAGCAGAACCAAAAATACACCAATATTTCCAGCTGAGCACTTTCAGTGCAGCCATCAAGGACTCCCAGAAGGCAGCAGCTCTGCTGAAGAATTTATCAAGTGTGACTCACTGCCCGTATAGAAGGGTTTATGATGCTAAAACATTGAACATATTGAATAATTCCAAAAGGAATTCAGCATATGAAGGCTTCCAGGTAAGTATAACTTTAAAGGAAAACCAAAGGTAAAAAGCAAAACCCTCCAGAAATGGAATGGAAATAAGATATCCCATCTAGCTGGACATTTATGTAAGTGATCTGAGTGATTTATGATAAAAACAACAAACCAGACAGCACAGGAAAAGGCACCATTTACACCAGCATATGTTTATTTGTCCCTTGAGCGCCCAGTTCTATCATAGCAACATCTGACTTGTCGTTTTCACTCGGTTTTAGTCCCCTGAGGGTCACTGACCAACACACATTTGCTTTCTTTAAACAATATTCCTGTGGTTTTCCTTTCAGGGAGCTAAAATTGAAGTAAGAACCTTTGCCTGCTTTTCTTGCAATGTTATTCTGTTTCCATATTAATAGGAATATTCTAATATGTTCTAATAAACAGCCTGGGTTTTCTTTAGAAACTTCAGGCCCTCTTTTCCACCCTTTTATCCTGGTAAATCACACCTCCACCAACCAGTATGGCTGCACTGATTGCTCCAGGTCTCCTCTTGGTTTAGGATCATAGAATCATAGAATTATCAGGGTTGGAAGGGACTTTAAAGACCATCTAGTTCCAACCCCTTAGGAAAGCTGCTCTCCTCCTGTGCTCCCAGAACAGGTATTCTCATTGTGGTCTTTATCTCCCACCTCTCACATCAAAATCTTGCTCTCTCTTAATTTTTAGAGTGTTATATAGCCTGGAATACTCGCCCAGGCTGTATTTTAGTCATAATCTGCTCTCTGTTCTCCTTCTAAGCCTTTCCCATGGTGCTTATTGTTCCTAACAGTAAGCTACTGTGAGTACCTTACACGTTACTTACTCAGTGCCTGCAATCAGAGTTTCTTTCCAAGCATACTTGCCTTCTTCCTCTGTGGAGGGTTCTGGGGAGCAGCCCTGACGCCTTCACAAGCCCTCTCGCCGCAGGGAGACATGGATCCGTGCCCTGCCTCCTTCAGCAGCCCTGCCTCGTGCCTGCTGAAATAGCCTTCAGCAGGAGAGCTGCAGCAGCCTCCTTCTGAGTTGGTGGGCTTCCTCTCCCCCAAGGGAGCAGAGCCCCTCAACAACCCGTCCACCCGAGGCATGGCGTTCAGTGGGGAGAAGGCATACATTAAATTAAACTCTGTCCGAAAAGCCTGCTCAGAGCTCCGTAGCAGCGTCTGCCCTTCCCCACTTTTCCCTGGGAAGTTCAGCTCTGAAGTAGAGTTTATGATGGAGGGGGGTTGTGGAGGCAGATCAGAGGATCCAAAGCTGAGCAGCGAGGGCCGTTCCGGGCAGCTGGTTGCACTGGAATCCAGGTATGAAGCTTTGGGATCCACGTCGGAGCGGAGGCAGAGCTGGGAAAGGCCAGGAGGATGCAAGGAGGGGGGTGGGAAGGCAGGGGAAGGGGCAGGCAAGGGTAGGGAGAGAAAATTTAAGTCAGAAAGTTCCCAGTACAATGCAGGCGTGGTGCTTTCCAGTTCTTCTGCTCACCCCTTTGGTCCTTTCCTGAACTGCTTTGCTCATTCCACAGGGGAACGACTGAGACTAAACAACAATCAGTTCAGCTCTCCAGCATGAGATGTTTCTTTTCCCCTTTAGCAGGTCTTGCTGCAGCAAGAAGATAAGGCTCAGCACTACCCTCAGGCAGCATTTTCAATTGCCTGCTATGCCCCAAAGTTGATGTTAACACAAAGTACCAGCTAAGCTCATTATGGGGAGAGAACAGAAAAGATCTGCTGCCCCTTTGCTGCTTTATTACTCAAGTTCTTGACTGCCCCAAGTCAGTCACTATTAAACTTCCCAACAATAAAATGCCCAGGACATCCAAGGCATTTGTTTTCACTTATTGTGAGCTTTGGAAATCCTCTAACAATAGTGCATTCATTTAATTTATGCTGCCTTTCTACATTTTACATTCTCTAACAGAACCATAATGGCATCATCTTTGCACTGTCAGTTTCTGGAGCACCAGGCACTGACACAAGAGTCTATCCATTTATCTACTTCAAGTGCAACAACCCTCCAGGGCAGTGGCATAATCATTTCCTTCACCATGTTAATATGTCAGGACCTCAGACAATGAGCACAACTGACAAAGTTTCCAGCTCTTGGCAGGATGGGGAAAACCCAGCAGCACCAGGCACCAGCTCTGCCCTGCTGCTGAGGGTGTTTCCTCTGCTCTATTACAGCTCCGAGTGAGCTGCCCCATGTATGTTCTACTAGGAAACAGTCTCTAGGTTCTTCACCTCATATCTTACAACAGGCCAGTAGGCACAGTGTAAAATAAAATACTACTTTCTGGCATCTCCTCAAGTCTGCAGGTGGTGAATCAAGGCTGAAGAGAGCAGGTCAGGTGCACCACGGTGTCCTCCTCAGTCAGAACCAGCAGTGAATGCTTTCCCTTTTCTTCCCTTCTAGTCATGCTACTGAGTAAACATCACACATCACTTATCTGCTGGGCCAGACAGCTGGTTATGGTATTTCCAGGGTCCCCAGAGGTCCTACTTGAGGCACACCAAGTCTTCCCACTGCCTCTTTCCCATCAGTGTCAACAAGCGACTAACAAATCCCAGTTTCCAATTTGTTTGCTCTCCTGTGATAAGCCTGCAAACCCTCCTCAGCCTTCCTGTGACTCACACTCCAGCTTTACTCCCACTTTTCTCCACACTTCTCATCCCTCCCTTCCCACCCTGGCCTCAAACACACACACACAAGCAGCCCAGGCAATCAGGAAGGTGTGATAACTACCTCAGGAGACATGGACTCGGGTCTGTGTGCAGGGGAACTCTCAGGGGAGGAAACGTTCTAGAAGAGGGAAAAGCATCTTGTTAGTCATCTAAAGTCAAGGAGCAAAATGAAATCCATTAAAAAAACAAGCACAGGGGTTAACAACAGCTGTTCTAAAGAAGAATACCCCAAGAACTGGCCCCAGCTCTGTTAAAGCTTCCTGAAGCACAGAGACAGGACTGGGTTATGTGTTCATGCTGTGATTTAGTACCCAAAACAGCACAGAAATGTTAAAGAAAGCAGCATCTTATTCTTTATATTCCTGATGCTGTCAGGATAGTGTTTGCACCACCAAATATAAAGCTATTTATGGGGTTTAGGCTGAGAACTAAGCCTAGCTGGGCCCAAAAGGTAATCAAAGGTTCCCCAAGCACTCTGGTGAAATTTCACAGATATTACACTAGAAAAGAAAAGTGTCTCCTTCAATGCACTGTGGGCCACCTTTCAGCTGAAGTCAAGGTGTGAATGGACAGCTTTATAACACCTATCAGTGGAAGGCAGTGTAGGTATGTGATGGTACCTTCCTTTCCATGCTACTGGGCAGGTCTAAAATAGATTCAGAAAGGAAAAAAGTTTCCCAGGGAAACATGGAAGGAGTCACTGCCCCCTGCAAAGCAGAAACACTCAGAAAACTGAGGAATCTGAGAAACTTCTCAGCTAAAAAAGCTTCTGAAACTCTGCAGAAGTAGATGCATGTCATCATTCTAGTCACTCCTATGAATAGAGAAGAGGGATAACCATCTTCCAATTTGTTTTCAATCTAAAAAGTCCCCGAACTGAGCCTGAAAAAAACCCCAAATCTGTAAAAACCTGATCAATCAGAGCTTCAGAAGCTTGGCACAAACTCTTCAGAGAACATCTAGGAAATTAAGCAAGAAGAAAGTTCCTTAAAAGTCACAGCTTTCAAAAATGTATTCCATCTTCCACTTGCTTGAGGGGGCTTGTGAACTGAGGGAAGAATCTTTCTGTTCTCTTCCTACCGTGCCACAGGGCTGAAGTACAGAGCTTTATACATGGGAACATGTATTCACTTCAGTTAGAATTGATCATAACTACATGAAACAGATATAACATTAAAATAGTGATATCATGAATGAGCTGCTTTGAGGGAAATGAAGTTTGAACAAAGCAGCCTGTGGTCTACTGAGCTGTTAAACTCTTCTCAAGGGGATAAAAAGGTAAAAGGGGAAAGTAAAGTACAGATGGCCAGTGAGATCCAGGCTTCCCATGTCTTTTTTTAAAATGAAAATATGAAATATTAGCAAACAGAACTGGAACTACCAACAGCATGATCCCTATTCACAGGCACAGAGCAGCCTGTGGAAGGTCTTAGCTGGCTGGATGCTGGTAACTCTCCCATAGAGTTTAGAGGAAGGGAAACCACCTACAGCCTGCTCAGGACTTCTGTGAATGTTTGCAAAAGGAAACTATCAAGAAATCAAAGGTATTTTCCTTCTACTCAAAGGAAAGGAAAAACAAAGGATCTAGTGGAAGCTGATGTAAAGCATTTCTACCACACTTGGGGTTACTGAAAGCTGTTGAGGGAAAGAAGTGGGCACTGCTGCACTCTTGGGAAGAGGCAAGGACTGGAGCTGCACTGGCAGAGATCTGAGGTGGTGAAGGTGGCTAAAGAACACTGAAAACCCTGCAAAATTGGGGACCTACTGTGAGGAAATGGGAGAAAAGAATCAGACTAATTATTGATAGTTACAAAGCGAGGGAAGGTTGGGCTGGGGAAATTTAACAGAGATTTGGCCAGAAGTGGAGGAGAGAGGCAGCTCTTGAGCCTGACACTGAGAAATACTCAAACAGGAAGGTGTCCCTAGTGCTGCCTCTGCTGCAAATATTCCAGCTCCTTCCTTTGCAGCCCTCCCAGTCCCTAGAGGGCTTTACCTCGAACTGTAGTGGAGTATTGCAGCGACTAGCAGCCAGAGAGGGGATGGGGGAGAACATGAGGCCATAGCCATTGCGGCTCTCCTCCTCGCCCGGCAGCGATGAGCAGGGTGTAGCCAGCTGGGGGCTCACAGAGCCAGGGACTGAGGGGATGGGAGGTGGTGGGGTGACAGGAGACAGTGGCCTCAGCAGCTTCTTCACGTTCTGCTCCATCAAGTAGCGAGATTTCCATTTCTTCAGGGGGCTCAGCAAGTCTGGAAAACAAAGGGAGCTGAGGACAGGGCTGAAATATTAACTTGAACCACGTGCAAATCACACACTTGTCTTCTTGCCCCCTACTCCCAGCCCAAACAGAGCCCACGGGTCTCCAAAGTGACTATGACCTCTGAAGTACTTCTGTACCAGTCTTGAGAAATGTCTAGATATTGATAACAGATCAATATATAACCAGGAATATACAGAGAACAAGGAAAGGAAATATTTCAACTAGAAGTAAGCACAAGAGGGAGTTAGGGGAAAGAAAGGAGAGGGGTCAAAGGACATGTCATGGTCACTGCTGTGAAGAAGCCATGGGCAGCTCAGTTATACCTGAACCTAACAGTTCCCTACAGCCCAAGCACACTTCACTCCCACAAAGGATCAATGCCTCTCCCTCAGGCCTACCCCTACCCAAAACATCATCTTTTTTTGGGATGATTTGTTTAAAAAAGGATTCAGTCAATTCTGCAGTTCAGTTTTTGCTTCTTCAGGTCTTGATCAGGGATGTAAATCTATTGGCTTTGGCATCCTGTTCATTTCCTAGTCATCTAACCTTTCAATAATCAATATTATCTGTTTGTTGTCTAGCCTCCTGTCTGTCGTCCTTGGAAAACTGATCCCTGACTGGGCAGATCTTCCTCCTCTTTCTCTGTAGAAAGATTCAGACACAACGTGTAACTGTGCTGCCACTTTACTCACAGATTTTAGCTCCTCCACCTCTGAGACTTACTTAATCATTCCCTCTTTACATACGTGCCTGTGAGACTTTGCTATCTCTTCCTATAGCCAGTAGACATTGAGTTGTCCATCTAAGAGCATCCTGCTGAAAAGAGATGATATTGTACTCTCCCCCTCGTTGGAGAAATGATTACATGGCACAGAGGCTGATGATGCAAGGCACAGTGATTATCTTTTCACAGGAAAATACTGAGAAACTCTCCACACACAAGCTAGAATGGGTGTGCAGAAACCTGAATGAATGGCAAAGTCCCATTCTCACCTGCCACAAAGCTGCAGCAGCAGCAGCCACGAAGGTGTCACCCTGACTTTGTTAATTCAGCTGCTTCCCCAGCTTTGCCCACGCTGCCCTGATGGTGCTGAGCACTTACCTGTGTCATCTTTGCAGATGCTGGAAGAAGTGCTGCTCTCGTTACTTTGGTACAGACACTGGGTCCTGCTCTCCTGGGGAGCTGGGGAGGGCTGAGTCATCCCCTCTTCCAGGGCTTGCTTGATCCAGCGCTGAAACACAACGAGACTACATGAACGTGCAGCCCCTCCAGGGCTTTCTCTGCCAGCTTCTGAACTCCCACACGTGTGTGCAGCAGGGCACAGGCTGCTCAGAACACTGGTGTTACCTCCTCTGCCCAGGCAGGACACAGCTGTTAGCACTGAGTCTGCCACCTACTGTGATGGGGCTGACTATGTGCTCCTGGTGAGAGGTGTTCTGGGCAGCAGCATCTCCAGCAATAGCACAAAGATAAGGAAAGAGCAAATTACACGTGGAGAAAAGGCAAAACTCTGGCAGCTAACAGCTAGGAAAAGCTTAATGTAAGATTTCACTGATTTAATTGGAAAATCTTAGTTAAAAGGAAAGAGATAAATATGATGAGCTAGCTTCAAGCCTTGATTTTTTTTCCAAAAAAGTGGTTTCCTGCTTGGGAACACACACACAGTGTCCCCCTGCTCCATCACAGCACATTAGAGCTTAGCATAGATTCTGCTCTAACACTTCCAGCAGAGGAATCACAGAATCACAGAATATCAGGGATTGGAAGGGACCTCAAAAGATCATCTAGTCCAATCCCCAAATGGGGAATGGCTGAGTTTAATTACATAATTCTTGCTGCCAGAGACAACAGCACAAAAAGCTGGCCAAGTGCAAGCAGAAATTTTCAAGGGGGCTAAACCAAGGGGAGAATAAAGGCAAATATTATCTTCAGCTACTAATAAAAAAAAAGTCACAGTGGTCTTCTGAGCATGCACAATGATGTTTCAGCTCTCATGCAAGTGAAGTTTCAGCACATCAGCTGCTGCAGGGGGTGTGCTAGCCCTGAACCTTGGTACAAACTGACTCCTGAGGGCAGGCAGGAAACCTTGTCTTACTTTACTATAAAAAAACCAAAAAACTGTCACAGTATAAGGGAAAACACCCAATAAAATAACAGCAAACTGCTGCAAAAAAACAAACAGTAATTGTATTTGTGGAGTTTACCCAAGGGACTTGCTTTACCCACCTTTTCTTCTCCCAGAGAGGTTTAAAAATCTAACTTTACCTTCCAGTAATCCCCAGTTCATGGGCATGGCAGCAACAGAATCACAGAATGTCAGGGGTTGGAAGGGACCTCAAAAGATCCTCTAGTCCAACCCCCCTGCCAGAGTAGGATCACTCAGAGCAGGTCACACAGGAACGTGTCCAGGTAGGTTTAAATGTCTCCAGAGAAGGAGACTCCACAACCCTTCTGGGCAGCCTGTTCCAGTGTCTGTCACCCTCACTGGGAAAAAGCTTTTCCTTCTATTTTTGTGGAACCTCTTATGCTCCAGCTTTCACCCCTTGTCCTATCACTGACCATCACTGACAAGAGATGACGAGCAGGTGAGAGGATCTGTTTGGATGGCTTTCAACACAGCAGGCACTGCTCCTCTCTTCAAATAGAACTCAAGGGATTCCACTGGGGGCACCCATGAAGGTGTGAAGTGCCAGGCAGTCTGGAGCAGAGCTACCTCAAGTGTGGCACCTGATCCCCCAGCCCAGGCACTGCACAAGGTGGGATTAATGCCAGCACGTGACAAGGTTCAGACACAGGCAGGCTTTGGATGCAAGCTGAGACCATCAGCTGAGGGTTTCTGGCATGGTCCTCAGTAGTTTAAGGAAGAGGCTTGCTGGCAATCCAAGAAATATGTGATCTATTTCAACAGCCTTTATAAATCAACCTTCCTGAGTGAGGAGTCAGAAACAGACAAGACAGAGAGATCAGGCCTTGAGAGAGTAACACCATCAAGTTCTGGAACACCATCAAGTTCTGGAACTCCATCAAGTTCTGGAACACCATCAAGTTCTGGAACACTTCTAGAGCTCAGCTGGCTTCCCTGTGGGAGTTTTCTAAACATTCCTGAACATGAGAAGCAGACTTTTCCTACATCTCCAGACTGTTAGTGATAAAACCATCGAATGCCACCAAGCATTTCCCATAAAAATCTGGGGAACTCCTACAAAATGGATGAAAGCCTTTACTAGAGCAGTTATGATCACTTACTTTCAAAAAGTAGAAAAACTAGCAAATTACTTTCTGCAACAGAAAGCTGCCACTATTTTATTTAGTGGGATGTGCAGTGTACTTAAGTTTTCAGATGAGGCCAAACAAGAACATTCTAGAAGAGAGTATTCAAGATTTTCCTATCAAATTGGGGAAAACCAGGACACAGCTCAGCACAGGTTAGAGCAAACTTCCAGAGAAAGCCAGAAACAATCACTTTTAAAATTACAGGCTAGAAAACCAATAGGTTATTCTAATAAACACAGTAAATCACCACCAGAACATAAGTCTAAGTTAACCTGACAAAGAAAACACAGTCATGATAGAGGGATGCAAAAAAATAGGTCCAGGTTACAAGACACAGCAACTTTCTGCTTTGACCAGAAAACAGCCAAGCGTGGCAAGAGATTGGAAGAGTTGTTCTGTAACAACAGTTTTCACTGAATTGTGAGGTTGCTGCCTATTTGTACAGCAACACACCAAGCAGAGGACTTGGAATAACTCTGACAGTTCTGCTCTGGATGCTTCTCTCTTCCCTGAGGCTCAAAGAGGTTCAAAAAAGCAGCTCAAACCTTGCAGGTCTCAGCTTAAAGATGCCCAGGCACATGGAAACAAACATGGGTTTGCTCATACAAGGATATGCAGACCATGGAGAGCTTTAGCTATGAAGGAAATAGCCAAGAGAGGCCTCAGCTTCTTTTTGTAGGTGCCTGTTAGGGCATGACAACAAATTTGCTGAAGGTGCAAATGTTCAAAGTCCAAAGCTTCCCTCTGGAAAAACTCCTTTAAAGGAAGGCAGAGAAACCAGGACATGGCACCTTTCTCTTGAAAGCTACAAAGACTAGAAGATCAGAGAGGATTTCCATTAAATTGTTCTCACGTTGGGGCTGGAAGAGCCTCTGAGCAAAGCTGACAGGCAACAGACAAAGTGGATTCTGATGGAAATGTGACTGAGAAAACTAACCTGGACTCCTGCTTCCCTGGGGATGGGTAAATGCCACCATTTACCAGCCACCTGCCATGCTCTGACACTGAAAGTAGTGCTATAAAGCATCCTAAGGGCAATAATTACAACTCCTGGATAATAAACAGCCACTGCAGACTTGTTTCTAAGAGGAGGGTCACAGAAGAACTATTCTACCATGGTAAGAGGCAAGGATGAAGACTGAAGCCTGGCTGGAAAGGGTCAGCAGCCACAGCCTGGAGACTACATGGACACACCAGGCAGGGCCAGCTCAGCAGGAACACATGGAAATAGGCTCAAAGAGGACACTGCAACTTTACAAGGTTTACCAGCAAGAGCTTGATGAGTATACAGCCCCTGAGGGGCAGAAAAGAGCAAACATACCTTTTTACAGGAGCTGTAAATCCCATCCAACAGAAAGGGCCTCCGACGCCTCTCGGGGTTGAAGGGTGAACCAAAACGAATGTAGTGTTTGGGTGTGGTACAGATGAGAGGGGAGTGGATGAGGCCTGGCAGCATGTTGAGGGTCGTTGCCAAGACTGTTGGGTCCGTGGTGATGCGCAGAGGGCACTCGATGGGGCACTCCTGCTTCTCTGCCTTGTCGTTCAGCCACTCCGTAACGAGATACTGGAGGAGAAAACATGCAGGTGAAGAAGAAGAAGGGCAATTCTGGCACAAAGGTGGATGAGGAAGCAATGCTCAGGTCACCACGTGCTAACATCTCTCTCCTCAACAGGAGGGAACACAGTCAGGGCTTCCTGTGTCAAACTCTTCTGTTACAGGCACGACAACAGGTGAATTTTACAGACGTAGCTCAGTTTTATGTTCCACTGACCTTATTAGAAGGTTCTTGATTGCCTTGTTCAGAAATAGTTTCTAGCTGCAAGCCTAAATGCATTCATCACTAATTTATGCCCAGTATGTGGCAGCTGCTCCCAAGCTTCTACAATTTTTCTCCTTTCCAAGTTTCTCCCACCTTTCCTCCTGGTCTGCAATTCTAAGCTGAAATTCTACTTTGTCCTCAACAAATACCCCCCAGCCTGCCCTCCTACCCTATTTCAAAAAGATCCTGCCACTGATCCCCACACCAAATGTCTTTTTATGCCATTTGAAATTTATTTTAAAATTCCAACTTAATTTTACTCCATAATGGCTCCACTCCCCTCCTCGTTCTCTTGCTGGTATGCACAAGAGAACCTTTGTTTTACCATCGTCCACAAGACAAAATATTCTGATTATTTCAAGGTGGTTCTGTTGGGGTTTTTTAAGCAGGTCTCACTACATCTCTATGCTGCTTAATTTAAGGTAACTTTCTTGGTTGACAGTCTTTTTCTCTTTGCTCCTATGACACTGGGAATACACAGAAAACTTCTTAGGGGAGTATCAAGCCCACCAAGCTGGAAGCAGTTTCTTCTGGATAGTTTGCTTCTTTCTAGACTCTTTGCACAACCCAAAGTGACTTCTTGTTGCACCTGTACCACCCTGTTGGCATCCAAGGTCTACGTAGACTGGCTGTAAAGAACAGCTCATTTCTTTTACTGATCTTTCTGTGTACAGGGGTGAGCAGCCAGATTCTGAACCACGATGAGGGCTCTTAGCCACTATAGAACAAATGACACAGTAAACAGCCACATAATTCCAAATGTTCTGAAGAACTCCTTCCCTGAGCCAAGTTTTGCCCACAAACCCCCTTTTTCCCCCCCTCCAGTTTGAGCTCTTGATTGGATTTACCTTTTTAGTCTTGGGGTACTTCACTGCAGCTCGATTAGACTGAGATCCCGCAGCCAGCACAGCGGCTGGGTCAGATCCTGTCAGCTGTCTGCCTTCTCCTGGACCTTCCACATTGCTGACATCTGTTGAGGTTACCAAGCTGGCAGTGCTTCCTTCCTCTGGGACAGTCTGTGCCAGTTCAGCTTGCTGGGAACTGGCTTGTTTCTGCCTCCTCAGCCTCTGTGCTGAACTGGTCCGGTATCGAGAGAAGCGACTTTTTGGTCGGGGCCTGGAGGGTTTTGCTGGAGCTGGTTTGGTAACAGCTTTTTCAGGGACAGCATCCTACAATATAAACTGTCATTAGTCCCAGCACCTCTAAGAGGATTCCTTTCCTCTGCACACAGGATCAAGAATTGGTATTTAGTTATTTATTGACATCATTTGACTCTCAAAATCTGGATGGACTCTGGGTTGGCTCATGAGATGCTTTGGGGACATGATATCATTTTGTCTGCTGTGTTCTTAGTGGGGTCAAACCAAACTTTGGTCTTAAAGAAGAAGCAGCAGTATGAAACTTGCCACTTATCTCAAGGTAACTGCTCTTACTCTTGCTCCAAGCAATCCAGGCAAATATCTGGGCCCTGCCATATAATGCATCCAAAGTAGATGGGGGAAAAAAAATAAAAATAAAGAAAAAGCAAAAGAATTCTTCACTCACTGCAGTTATGCATCAACTTAAGCTCACACCAGTACAGAAGGGGCCCACTGAGTGAAGGAGCTGGGCTTGTTCAGCCCAGAGAAGCCTTAGGGGGGGCCTGATGGCATCCAGACTGAAGCCACTAAGATGCAGCAGTGCATCAATGGACACACACTGAAATGAGAGGTTCAGGCTGGATATAAGGCAACATTTTTTCACCATGAGAACAGTCACGAATTGGAAGGAGTTTCCCAGAGGGGCTGTGCAATGTCTGTCCTTGGAGGTATCCAAGGCAAGACTGGGTGAAACCCTGGTCTGTCCTCAGAGCTAACCCTGCCTGACACAGATTTGAGACCCCGAGATGCTCCTCCCAACCTGAGTGATCTTATGATGGGTTATTTTGCAGCTGAGCTTGGTGCAAGCCATTAAACAGCCTCATCTTTGCCTTACCACTACTTGAGAAGACCTTCGTGTGTTCACTCCAGTAGTGCTGGTACTGTTGGCAACGTTCGAAGCAGCAGCAGCAGCAGCACTCAGTGCTGAACTGGCATCTTCAGCTTCAGGAGTCTCTGTTTTGACTTCCTCCACCTCAGGAGCTTCAGCGTTGGTGTTGACCTCAGCATCAGTGCTGCCACGGTCTGATGGTTGCTCCCGTCTCCTCTTTCTCTTCTCCAGGTTTTCAAACATGTGCATGATGGCTTCTACCTTCCTGTCTTCCCGGGACTGGAACACAAAGAGCAAGGCTAAGTCAGCAGTGCAAATGATGCACGTGAGGAGGAGGCAAGAGCAGATATGGGATGCAGCACAGGGAGGGGAATAACAGCCAAAGAGCAATGCCAAGAGCCAGAGAGGTGACCCAGCAGAGGCTCTTTTCAGATACTTGTATTTTTCAACATGGCAAATCTCCCAGAATAACAACGTTATCATGTGCTCACAGGGTAACTACAAGAACTAGACTTTGTCCTTAAATAGGACCACTTAGACACTATTGAGTTGTGTTTATAAAGTAGCCAGAAGTACATGGATAATTCTGAAGAACTAAAAACTCTAAGAAAGACCAGAGCAAAGAGATGACTTGGAAACAAATAGAGCTACTTGCTAATGAGTAAATATTAGAAGCAAACAGAAGCCAGAGGCAGCAGAAGCAAGTGAAGAGCAAGTACAACACAAAAACTGACTCAGATGATCCAGATTCCTTCCTTCCCTGATGTCAGGAAGTCACCCAGCTCAAAAATAAAAGCTCTTGTCTAAGCAGCTTACAGAGTGGATAAGAAAAACAACACGAGAGAAGAGAGAGGCAAAACAAAGGTGTTTATTAGGTAAACAGAAAGGACAGGAATCCTTATCACCTAGTTGTGTCAGAAAGAATTGGTAATTATGCATGGAAAAGGCCCAGTATAATAATGCCTCAGTGACTGGTAAAAACCAGGCTGAGCAGAGTGAGGATTGCAAAGTGGAGTCAAGTGCTGAGACTTGTCATGTAGGAGAAAGTCTCTTGAATCCCTCCATCACTGCAGCCTTTGCTTTACAGCTTTCTGTTCAAAAATATTCAATATACACAGAAAAAAACCTAGAGACTGGAAAACTATAGATGCCAAGGTACCTGATGCCAAGTATAGAAAACAATCTCATTAAAGGAGATTAACTGGTGCACAACATACAGGAACAGGGCTCACGGGCTGATGGGAAACCAACACTTCAGTCTTCTTGAGCTGTGCTGCCCCAGAAAGAGATCAGCATCCCTGCCTCAAAATGAAATCTTCCCTCCAAGCTCAGGCCAGGCTGACTGATGGCTGCTCTTAACTCAAATTTCAATGGAAACACACTGGCTTTATCTTGCTTGTTCTCAAAACCCCCTGAGATAACCCAAGGGTCCCTCCTCTGGATGGCCCTTGGCTCTGGTTTGCTGCCCTATCTTAATGTTTTGAGCATTCTCAGGAAATTTACACATGATCCATGTCTCTGATTAGAGGAAGATTAAGGTGTTTGTTGAACAAACTAAACTCAGGGAACTCCCAGCTCCAATACATTTGTTGGCTGGTAGAAGGATAGGAACCCTATTCTTTTTTTTTCCTTGGGTTTTTCATTGGTTGCTCTGTTTGTTTGGGGGTTTTGTTTTGTTGTCCTCGTGGTTTGGGGTTTTTTTTCATTAAGTAGAGCTCAATTCACATGCATAAAACATTCAAACCCAGGGAACAATCCCAGATGCCATAAGAAGCAAAAGTTAAAAAAAATAAAAATAAAAATCATCTTTATTCAGTACAGAAGAAGGCTGAGAAGGGATGGTACCCAAAAATCCAAAAGCACTAATATTTTGATCAAGAAGACTGATTAAGACAACAATTATCTGAAAGCACAAGGGGATTTCCCAATAAAGAATGCAGCAAATGTTGACTTGTGCCAACAGTGCTGTTGGTGGCCTACTCTGACCAGCTGATCCTACCCTTTTTTGCACGTGGCAACATGTTTATGAACCCATACAGGGAACAGGCACATGTTAAAAACCTAACCCGGCAGAATGGGCCAAGTTTTAACAAAAATCAGGTTCTGGTTCATCAGAAGATCTAGCTGAAGATTGCAGGAGGAGGGTTGGACTAGATGACCTTTAAATGTACCTCCCAACCCAAACCATTCTGTGACTCTTGTACTAGCAATAAAGAAGGGCAGCAGGAACATAAAAAGGGTGCAATGACCTTTTTTTTTGAATGTGGTGCTGATTGCCTGGTTAATGTATGTTTTTAAGACTATAGAACAGCCCTGAAAGTAACAGTTAAACCTTGAAACTGGGAAACAAACCTGTCACACACCTTCCAATCTGCAGCACCCTAAATCCTGTGATGGGGAGTAAACCTGGGTGTTTTTTGGTTGGGTTTTGAGGAGTAAACCTCATTTGGTTTGGGTTTTGAGGCTTTTTCAATTACTGAAGACCACTGGCAGTTGGAATTTGACGAAACAAGTGAAATGGTCACTGCATGAAGCAAATGACACCCAAGCTGAGAAAGGTACTTGCCCGTCGGCCGTGGACCAAGGCTCCCTGTTCATCTACAGGCTCCTCCTTCTCCCCTTCTTGTTTCTCCTCCTTCTCTGCTACCTGGAAGAGAATCCCAGACTTAGTACGTCAAAGACAATCCGGCACTATTTTAAAGCCATCAAGATAACAAGGTGCTAAAGCTTTATAAAAAGACCTCCTGCAGTTCCTGCTCTTAAGATCCTAGTGCTGTATTGACCAGATGAATGAGAAAAACAGGTTTAGAGAAGCGTCCAGGGTTTTACCTCATTGTCACTGCCCGCCGCAGGTCCCTCAGGAGCTTCCTCTGTTTGCTGGCTGCCGTTCTCGTCCGAGGCCATGCCCTGCTGCTCCATTTCCAGCTCCTTGCGCCGGGCCTTTCGGCGGCGTGTTTCTGCCCCGAGCAGTGTGCCTAAAACAGGTGGAGGTAGGTGTTCTGCAGCATTTGGGCTACGTTTCTGCACAGGGCAATTCCGGTTCCCCTTGTGACACGCACAGTCCACTTTATAGTTGCTGCTCCAAAACACAAACATAATTCGCGTCACTCGTCGTTTCTCAACCCCGTCTACAGAGACATTCAATGCATCTCCTACTAAACATCTCACCACGTGCCAAAGCAAGGACAGCAGGCTACCTTATGGCCTCTAGTGGAGGATATGCCAGCAGAACTGGACAGAATAGCCGGGAAATGCAATTCAGTAGAAAACGGAGCAAAATGTAGAATGCGAGGAAAGGGCTGGAGGAAGATGTTCCAGTCCAGGAGGGCAGTGGAGAGCTCCCGGGCGAGGTGAAGGACTCACCAGATGTTGTACTCATAGTCAAAGGCGATGGTAACCTCAGTGTCCTTGGCAATGGTGGCCACAGCGTAGATGCACAGGTGGATCATCCCATCAGCAATCACGTGGCGAACCTTGTTAAACAAAGCAGAGAGAAACTAACATCTCCAACGAGTTGCACTTCTTGCTTCCAAGAGGGAAGCCTCCTCCTGCCAAGTGGCTCTTATCTAGTCCATGAATAATTACCCTAAATTCTCCACAGGGAAAAGCCTGCTCCATTGCTTTTGTCTCATTCTGTGCTTTTCCACTTATACTTCCTACCACCTGCTCACCCTACCCATTCTTCAGCCCGAGGAAAGTCATAAAAGAAACCTTTTTCCTTCCAAACCAAACCCCTTTTCCTTCCAAACCAAAACCTATTTCCTTCCAAACCAAAACCCATTTCCTTCCAAACCAAAACCCTTTTCCTTCCAAACCAAAACCCTTTTCCTTCCAAACCAAAACCCTTTTCCTTCCAAACCAAAACCCTTTTCCTTCCAAACCAAAACCCTTTTCCTTCCAAACCAAAAACACTCCCAAACTTTCTCATCTGCCGAGTATAAACCACCAAACAAGCAAGAGATGCAGAGGATTCACCCCCGTTACTGTAGTTTAAGTCTGAATATTCATAAAAAGAGAACGCCCTGAGCCATTTTACACTAAAAATTGTTATCTGCAATGACAGTGATGGTGAAGAGAGAGAAATTACCTCTGCATTTGGAGTGCAGGAGCGCCTGATGAACCTGGCATCATTGCCAAAGGTGCGGGCATCCACACACATTTCAACGCCATTGAACTTGGAGTAGAACAGCACAAAGGGGTATGGCCTGGAGAAGCAACAAAAGGTCTCAATCCCCACACACCCAACTCCCATGGCACTTACAACAGGTATCCCTCACTTCCCTAGAAGCAGTGCTCTTGCTCTGGATGCTTCCACACTGCCACAGAGCTACTTCAGAGGGGTTGGTCCATAGCTGAGCATCAAGCTGAGGCTGCACACTTGTTATCACACTGCTATGGGTGGCACAGCTGATAAGAGCCCTGTGAGTGTACATTATCCCAGAGAGACACTAGTCTCTGCGTGCCATGATGCTCTCAAACTAATCACTTCATAGTACTCTTACTTTTTGAAGAAATGCCCATTGACCTCGAATTGCTGCCGTAACATAACCTTGCCCCGATACTCAATTATGAGGGTATCTAGTGCCAAGTCTCTTGCTGCCCTCAGGATCTTCCGGTGCTTCTGAACCCGAGTCACCCTGCCCAGCTGCAGCTGCAACAGAGAAACAAACACAAAACACCAGAGCAAAATATAAGTGTTTAAACCAAAGGCCTCTAGCTCATGAAGAGTGTTTTATTTGCGTTGGAGTGAAAGCTACTCCAGCAGCAACACAGAGAAACTCTGCCAGGTGAATATATTTGCTCTGTAACAGTTTAGTGATGATCAATGACCTTGATAATACTTAACAAAGAGTATTTATTCCTTCCCTTCAATGTAAGTCTCACAAATCTATCACACCCAGGATTCCAGCCTTGCACTAGGAGGCATAACCAGACCTGTCACTTGCTGCTAACAGGGAACTGCTCTGCAATTACAGCCACTTTCCCCGTCAGAATAACTCAAATCTTCCCCTAAATTGTGGGTTGCCACACAGTCAGGAGAAAAAAAAAAAAACACCAAACCACAAGCTTTTCCTTCTGCAGAGGATGATAAATTCTGGCTAAGAGGTCAAAGACTCAAGCTGGCAATTTCTACCCCCATCCAGAAACTTCTCTTCATCTGCCTGCTCAACTACTGCCTGCTATGGATTTTTTTTTAACATGAAAAAATACTATTTTTTAACTAAGTAGTGACAGTCTGCTGAATCTTCTTTATGTTAATGCCTACAGCTCTATTACAATGGATTTTCCCAGCAACGTGCCTTGACAGTATGACAACATTCTTTAAGCAGAGACAGCCAAATAAGACACATTCTGGAGAATAATGGGAGAGATATTATAAGCATTAGGGCACAGCAAAGACTTCTTCCATAAAATCAAAGTTTTCTTGCTAAAAAGATTGAATCTCTCTGCAAATACAAGTTATGTGAAGAGCAGCACAAGAGCTGTGCCTGCTCCTTCCTAAGCATGTTAAAGGGACCCTGGTTTTGACACTGAGGCATAAATGTTGTTACTTCAGTAATAATGAGAGTCATCTACTCAAATTAGAAGTTAAACACTATTTTTTTTTTTTTTCAAAAAGCAAGCTCCAACCTTCTCCTGATAAAATCCTCCTTAGAAACAGCTCCTGAGCACTCTGCTCAAATGGAGAAAAATCACATTAGCTTAAGAAGGAGCTCAGGCTGGACAACACCACATGACCTTCCAACCTCATGGAAATAAAGTTAATGCCTTAAGGCAGCACTCAGCACTGGGAACCAAACAAAACCCTCCCTACCCACCACAAGAAAGTGCTGAAACACAGATTATTTATTTTTTCATAGCATATCTTTTATGTGCTCTGAATTAAACTTATTTGGGAGGATGATTTCTGTTCTTTTAATATTTTATACTGCAGCTCTTGGATCAGGCAGTAAAGCAAGATCTATTTATTTTTCACTCACTCAGGTGCAGGATAAAGATGGTTTTATAAAAATATTCATCTGCAACCTATGCAGATGGGAGTAATGGTCTTGCTATTGCAGATCTCCCCTTGGAGATATATCCAGCATCTCTTTTTCATACCCCTGTATCTGTCAGCACTTGGAAAGACCCACATGTGGATACTGGACACTCTGAAAAGCCTTGTAGGATGTTGTTCATCATTTCATACCCTGGGTGCTGAGAGGAGCTCACAGAGGACTCCCCAAGTCCCCTGAACTGGCATAAAAACCAGTTTATTTCCAAAGTAAGGCAGCAGAAGCTGGCCCTGACTTCTGATAACAAACCCAGGGCAGGACTGGACTGGAGGATAAGGCTGTTGATGTTGCTGGAAGTGGTGGTTACTTTATTTTAAAAACATTGGATACGCTCTGTACTATCCAACTGTGGTACCAGAATAAATAAATGGGACTAGATTTGTTAGCGTGTGGCAGAAGGAGATAAAGTATTGAATTTAGGAGATAAATTAGGACTGGGACACAAGCATGTCTCCACCTGAATAATTTTCTTTCTATACCACCACTTGCTTGTTGTTACAATCAGTTTCTCATCCAAGCTGGCTCTAGGCAGTAGGGTTGGGCCAGGTGACCTTCAGTGGTTCCTCCCAACCTAAATTATTCTATTACTGTATCAAATTCTCTTAGTATCTCTCAGAGATGCAAGTTATTGTCTGACTGACTTGTATGACTGCTCACTTGATGCTGGGGAACACAAGTGGGATAAAGGTGGGGTGGTGGCAGGAGGAGAGTGCCCATGAAGGAGAGAAGCTCCACATCTGTGAGGCTTTGACAACTATCTGAGTGTGGTAGAACAGGAATGATCTCACAGCCCTTCAGCTTGTTCTCTGAATTTAGAAATATGAAGAGGATTAGCTGCCATGCTTTCATGTGTGAAAAGAACAAACGATTTGATTCATGTCATAGGCAAGGGATTGCTGACTGCTAATCAGATCAAACTGCTCTGATATGTTTGCAGAGCCACATCTGCATAATACTCAGTGGCTCCCTTTTAGAAAGGTCTTTTTGCTCCACTTCAGAATGTGGAATCAATCAGGGGGTTGAGCTCAACTCAGCAATTATCAGAGGCAACAAAGGGCAGATACTGACCCTGGGCTTGGTTTTGCAACAGCAGGCAGAAAAGTGATTCACAGCTTTCAGTTTGTCAAGCATCTGGCTGCAGCCAGCACTAAGATGATTTTATTCATGGCAGCAAACAGCTTCATGTTTTTACAAGTTTCTCTCTGCAGCATTAGGACAGCTGAGAATGGGTTTAGCCAAAACATTCCAATGCTCAACATCCCATATCCTACATGTGCAACTCTCAACCCATCTTCCCCTGCTCCTCCTGGCTTGGGGAAGCTTTTAGGTCACATTTAGGAAAAAAAAAAAAAAGAGAGGAAGAAAAAGTTTACACTTGCCTCATTGTTTACCCAAGCCAAACAACTCTCAACTGCAAGATCATGCAGGGTATATAAAACATTTTATTTTTATTCCTTTCTCCTGAGTCTTCATGGCCAAATAAAGCATTTAAGATACTCATCTTCTACACACAGCTGTTATCTGCATATTGACAGGAGCTCCTTCCTTTTTTGTTCTATCTCAAAGCACCTATTTCCTCACCTCCCAGAAAAGCTATTTTTATATCCAGCTAACCAAGAAGCCTCCTCAGTTTGTCTAACAAAGATGAGACAAATTTGTGGAACAAAAAATACAAAGCAAGGGATGAGAGGCTGTGAACTCCCCACCTGCAGCAGCCTGGGACAGCCCCTCAGTCCTTCCTCAGTGTCCAGGAGGAACTAAAAAGCCACCAAATCCCTTTATATTTTCCCAATATGCACAATGATAGGTACCTACCTACAACTTGTTTAGCTCACTATGAAGTTTTGCAACTTTCTATTTGTTTTTTGTTGTTTCTTTGGGCTACATCACATTGAGAGGCTTCAGATTTGGAATGCTGGACACTTGTCCCTGTGGGGAAAATCTATGTACAGGGAAGGGAGAGGGCAAGAGAGCATGACAAGAAGCAGCACATTTATATAGGGTATCTTTTATAACCATCTCTCCTGCTGTATTCTATATAAGTGATTAAAAGAAACAGCTTATGCTTTACTACTTATTGCAGGATTTTTCCTGAAGGAGACAGAAGAGTTCCCATTTTGACCCAGAAAATGTTATGATTTCCAGAGAAGCAGAACTTTTCCTTCCCTGTATTCCCTCAGTTGCTCTCTTTAGGAAGGCTACTCACTTAGCCAAGCAGAAGTGCTCCTCCCCAGCCCCCACAGAAGTCTTATTACTGCTGAACTAGAGGCAAGAGTGGAAGGAAGCTGGGTCCAAAGTCCTCTTTCTGCACTCTCCCTTACTGGCAATATCTGTGCTCTGCCTGATGTGCTTCACCTACATGAAAGCAGAGGGAAAGGTGGGAGGGAACATGTGAACTTCACAGAGCAGTGAGTCAGCTGATATAAACAAGAGTGAGTCAAGCACAAACATATACCTGATATTCAGGTTTCCAACTGTACTGCCCTTCTAGGGAAGGGGTGCCCCACATCTGCTTGGGAGCCCAACTTTTTGCACCCATGTCCGTTCTCCTGGAGAAGGAAGCCCTAAGCCTGTTCTCCTGGCCAAGGAAGCCCCACTGAGTGGCAATGCAGCTCTCTGGCCAGTAAAGCATGGACCAAATGAGATATCAGCTGAGAAGAGCAGTGGGAAGGACATGCACCACACCAACACATCCTTTTTCTGTTCCTCCTTGTCTACACGCACTCCATAAAGCTGCTGAGACACCAACCATTGCACATGTTGGAGGAGAAAAATGAAGGAGAGACAGTTCCCTAAAATCAATTGTGTTTGTGCAGTATTTGAAAGTTACCAGAGTCCAAATAACCATCCAAAATATTGAAGCAATGTTGAAAGCATCTTTAAAATAACTTTCCACACATGAGGCAGGGAAAGAAGGAAAGAAAAAAAAGGAAAGAAAAAAAAATGACAGACAAATTCATCTGGAAAGCAGGAAATTTCTGATCTCCAGCAAGTGACAGATCTGGTTCTGCCTCAAGGCATTCAAGTGACCTAAAGTATTTATGGTAAACACCTGTGAACTCTACAAAACTTCACAGAACTGTACAAAACATCCCCAACACTGATTTGGTTGAATGTGAACATTTCTGAATGTCTTGGCACTGGCATCTCTTCTGTTCCATTTTATAGGATCTTTATGGTTTGGGCTGGGAGGGAGCTTATCAAATCTACATCCACTGGTCTGAAATGATATGGCCAGCTTTGATATTGCTCATGTATGTCCATATTTTATTTTCTAGAAGCCAGAGGACCTCACCCACCCCACGTGTGTCAGGATGGCCCTTACCTGCATCTGGGACCCGATGACAGTGTTATTGCAGGCCAGCTCTGTTTTGTTGATTGTGTCTAGCATAGCAGTTTTGCCCACATAGTCTTTGTTAGAGTTGAGGTGATGCTCCAAGAGGTTCTGGACATCAGCACTGTACTGGTTAGTGAAGGCTTCTTCGTACTGATCTGTCCAGAGCCGGATGCGGTTCTCCCACCCCTCAGCTGTGTTCTCATCCAAGGCATGAGCTTCAGAAGGGGAATTCTGCAGCAGAGAGTGAAGCAAAGAGTGAATGGTCAGCACACCATGGGAGAAACCCCTCCACAGCCCTCTGAGCAGATAATATGCTACAAAAAAGCCAAGCTACTCCAAGCTAACAAAGTGTTGGTTATGAGGACGCCTTTTCCAGAACCTGCATCTGCCAGAACATTGAGGACAGAGAAGAGCAACGAAGCTGGTGAGAGGTCTGGACAACATGTATGAGGAGCACCTGAGGGAATTGGGATTGTTTAGCTTGGAGGCTGAGAGGAGACCTCATTGCTCTCTACAGCTACCTAAAAGGAGGTTGTGGTGAGGCTGGTGTTGGGCTCTTCTCCCAAGGAACTAATGATAGGACAAGAGGTGATGGCCTCAAGTTGCACCAGGGGAGGTTTAGGAAGAAGTTCGTTACTGGAGGAGTGGTCAGGCACTGGGACAGGCTGCCCAGGCAGGTGGTGGAGTCACCATCCCTGGAGGGGTTCAACAAATGAGTAGATGTGGTGCCTCAAGACATGGTCTAGGAGTCAGGGAGATGTTGGACAAAGGTTGGACTTGATGATCCTAGAGGTTCTTTCCAACCTAAATGATTCCGTGGTTGTACAACTGTGCCACTTAAGAATCTACAGAGAACTCTGTGTGCAGGACTAAGAGCTCTTGAGAGCTGGTACTTGGCACTGCTACATACAAGAGAATTCAGCTAGTACATGGCCAGGAAAAGTTTAAGTCACTTTGGAAAAAATAAGTAGATTTAAAAAGCAAAGGAACAGAACACACAAAGGCAAATAAATCTCATGTAGGCTTGTTCTACACTCAACCCACTCATGTCCAACATAAAGCTGGATGATGCTGACTGCATCTCAATCTTTGCAGTGACAGATTCCAAAAATACTTCTGAACCTTCTAGCTAAATGGTCATCAGGGTTTCAAGAAACTGAATGTAGAGCACCAGCTGATTTCCAGAGGGTTAAAACTGCAAGCTCTGGGCAGTGTAAAGAAAAGAGCAAAATCAGGTAATCCCTCTATATCACCTTGTAAGGGAGGGGAAAAAATAAGCTGGTAAAAAAAAAAGCTTCATTCAATAGTTGAAGTAATTCAACAAATAATATTCCACAGGTCAGTAACTCAACTGGCTCCATAAGGGACTGAAATGTGTGACACTGAGGGATTAGTGACAAGGACCACTGAAGATCAATATTTTCATCATCTATAGTAAAAGCATTAAGACTTTTCAGGCATTTTTGCCCTCTCAAGGCACTTGTGCACTGCATAGACACACCACAGGACTGGCCTATGTCCCCTGAGCCACCTGGTAGAAGCCACTGTCACCTCCAGTACTGGGGTCAGATGGCACCAAGTGAACTTTGAGGCACCTCTTCCCAAGAATATGGTTAGCTCAAAGTGCAAGTCTACTTTTTTTTTTTTTCCTCCAAATCAAGTTCCAAGTTTCTAATCACAGCTCCAGCTCTGCAGAGAAAAATCCCTCATCCCATCCATCCCTACTAAGAGGGCGTGGAGAGAAAAAACACAACATTAAACTTGTGTCCTACTTTGATGCCCAAGCTTAAAACAGCTTTGATGCAATCAAATGATAAGTGACCTCACAGGAGAGTGGCCACAACCAGTTCTACGTGCCTCACATCAAACACCCCGCTCCCAACTGTCATGAATCAATCATATCTCTTGGGACTGGATGGCACTACCTTACAGAAAGTTATCTGAAGCACAAGCCAGGTTCAAGGAGCAATTCCTGTGATACCCTTTTGAATAGACCTGCTAGTTGCACATGATTAAGGCTTGAGACTATTCTGAAACTGGTCCCACAATAAGAAATTCCTCAGGAAAACCAAGAGAGGCACAAAAGACAAGGCAAAAACCCCACCAGCATCCCAGAAGGTTCAAAGCTCTACTCACCTTCATCCTCAGAGACTTTCGTGAGCCCTCTCGAAAGGCCTGTCACCCACACAAGGGGAGAAAAGAGAGAAAAAACAAAGGGTTATATATATTTCTGCAGAATTAGTGTCCCAGAACCACACTAGATCTTGCTCCAACAGACCAACCCTTAACAAAAGATGGCAGGAGCTACAGGAGGATGTGCACAAGAAGCAGTGGACTTGAACAAAAAGACTCTGCAATGCAAATCCAGTGGAAACTGCTGAAAAACTTGATGGCCAGGATTTCTGAACTCAGAAGACCTGCCTCATATTAAGTATAAATCTCAAGATCAAAAATCAAAACTGTCCCAACAAATCCCACTTGCTTTGATAAAAGGAAGGGCCAGCAACAAAATCAAGCTGGTTCACAACAAGAAAAACCCCTGAAGACCTCACAGGACTCCTGCTCCCAGTCTTATATTTAATCATTGCCTGCCAGAACTTCAAGAGAAACCTAACCTGAGGAAAACCATGGTAAAGCCAGCAGATGATGGGAAAGAACCAGCTGCTCACACACTTGCACTCCAACATAAGCAATCCAAAATTATTTCAGCCTCCAAACCCTCACAAACAAGACAGCAAAGTCATCCCTCAACAAATGTTCAGCACTACCTACATAGTTCTCCACACAGGCACTATCTATGTCCCTGAAGACCAGTGCCAAGAAGCTCTGCAGCCCAGATTCCTTAGCAGAGCCTGCAAACAAGTGCCATGCTCCCTTTATTCTCCATTCTATCCACATGACTGACCCTTTGCCACGAACAGACAGGCTCCAAAAGCTTTCCCCAGATTCTAATAGAGCAGGAGGGAAAATATGTCATCAAATCCAAGCTTTGAGCATGAATGGGCAGCGTTGGGAAACAAGGGTGGAGTTGCAGCAAGGTAATCTTTAAACCAACAGCCACGTCCTCCAGCAGGTCACAAATAGAAGGCGTCACATCATGACACCAGAAAGAGCAACTCCTGACAGGACAAAAGTTTCTTGTCTGCTGCCAGCTTGTCAGCCTGCTCTCAACACTCCCCACAGCATCTGGTGGGAGCTGCAGCAACCTCTTCTCACTCCACACACCTTGATCTTCTTGGCCTTGGGAGCAGTTCGAGCTTTTTCTGTGCTCCTCTTCCTCTTCTTGGGTTTGCTCCTCCGGACGCGGTTGACGGTCAGCGTGATGCTCGTAGGGGTGTGCTGGGTAGCTGTGTACAGCACTGTAGAGGGAGAGAGTTCTTCATCCCAGCTCTCAGTTGCACTGCTGTCCCCACCTACAGAGAGGAAGACTCCGTTAGCAACGTTTTTATCCATCCCAGAGAGAACAGCTTACCCTCAAGTCCATTTTCATGAGGATGACTTGATGACCCTACCCTAAGAAAATCGTATCACCTCAGTTTTCCCATCCAAACTGGGAACAGGCCTCCCAACCACCTCAGTTTTCCCATCCAAACTGGGAACAGGCCTCCCAAACACCTCAGTTTTCCCATCCGAACTGGGAACAGGCCTCCCAAACACCTCAGTTTTCCCATCCAAACTGGGAACAGGCCTCCTAAACTTCTGCTCTCTCTGAGAATGGCACTGGTGAGCACTCCCCTTCTCTGCTCACAAGACAATCTGATCCTCCCAAGAGCTAACTGAGGTAAGGCGGAAGGAGAGGAGAAAATCCCAGTGGCTGGGAGGCAAAGAACACGAGCATGCACTGGTCACAGTCAGATGATTGCAACAGCCAAGAGACAAAGGTCTTGTAGAAAGAAAGCAAAAGTCACCATGATGAGAACCACAACCCCAAGCTCACCTGACACGTTGTCCTGCTTCCGGCGGCGGAGTCTGATCACCTTCCCCCTGCTCATTCCTCTGCCAAAGGAGAATGCACAATTGAGGCTGGTTTGTAGGAGTAAAGTCACTTGAAACTCAACAGGATGTCACAAGATGCGTGGCCCTCAGTGGGGCCCAGGATGATAAGAACATCGATTTAACATCCTCATCTCCACTCCTGGTGCCACCAACACTTGTCGGGCTGACAACGCAAAGGAGGAGGGTCAATACTGGGGAGAGCACTGGAAAGAATGCTCCAGTTAGCAAAAGGAAGCCCTTCCCACAGCCCAAACGTGACACGGCTCAGGAGGAGAAGTCAACACGAGGAGCAGTCCACATCTGCACTGCACCAAAGCTCACCTGCACTTTTCACACTTGAGGAGGAAACCATCTTGGGAGACACTGCAGTGGCACCAAGTGGGAATAGATTCTCCTTCTGAGGAGCTCTCAGTGTCCCCGGAGTTCTCCTCATCAGGCGAGTGCAGGCCGTTCAGTTCTGCACGAGGTATGATGGTCTGCACAGGAGGAGAGGCTGGCGGCGTGGGAGGAGGAGGGGCTCCATAATTATGATCCTGAAAATGAGTATTTGCAGTACTACTTTTAACGTGCAGATACGCTGCCTACAAATCAAAGTCCCAAAGCCACAGTTTCCAGGTTATCATTTGACAACTGATGTAAAGCCTGAATCCCTCAACCTACCAAGAAGGTAAAGCAATGGCTTTACTACCTGAAATTCAAAGCCTATGGAGACAATTAAGCTATTCTGACATTAACCTCTGTACTGCTAATAAACTGAGATGACATCAGTGGTCAAACACTGGAACTGGTTGCCCAGACACATTGTGGAATTTCTGTCTGTGGAGATATTCAAAATCCAACTGGACGCAGTCCTGGGCAACCTGCTCAAGTAGAGGCAGCTTGAGCAGAGGAGTTGGATTGTGGGATCTCAAGAGGTCCCTTCCAACCTCAGTGATTCTGTGATGTCCTGTTCAACTCACAGTTTCAAGCCATGCTCCCACTGTTCCTTATTTCCCATAGTTATAAGTAACCAACGTGAAAATCTCACAATTGAAACGAGTACAAATAGTGCACAATAAACCAAATGGGGCATAAAATTACCACCAGGAAAACATCATATATTCATCTCTATCCACACTTCATTCATATACTTCATTCAGTTAAAAATCTATCACTTAGAACACTACTAAAGCTTGCTATGGAGCATGCAAGACTTCACAAACACACACACAAATGAAGAACGTATGGCAGAACTCAGCTGTAACTCGGTGTTCCCTAAGAAAGGAGCCAAAACTCCTAAGGCTTAACAGGCAAATAACTATGGAACAAGGAGAAAAAGAGGAAAGGAGACAGTAAAGAGCTGATTCACTGCAGAGAGAGTACTCACTGCGTAAGGCAGCCCGCGATAGCTGTGTTTCTGGGTGGCCCCATAGCCGTGGCTGGAGTACACATTCTTCTCACTGACAGCTGGACTAGCTTCCACAGACTCTGGGCTGCAGAAAGGGCCAGAAGTAAAACCCATCAATAGAAACATCGTGGTTTTTTTAGTGCCAGTATTTCACTGCTCTTTTTCTATTCCACACATGAGCTCAAAATGAAGAAAGTTCGTGAAATCGAGGGGTTATTACGAGCTCCACCAGGCATCATGTGTGCAGAGGTTGTACAGGATGAACCTGCTTCCCAAGGGGAGGAATTGAGTAAGGGCCACCCTGGGTAAGTCATTAAACTGGGTCTCAATCTGGGAAGTTAAGATAATTAGCAGGTAAGAAGCTCAGTTTCCTTACAGTTGAGGAAGTTGGGTCTAGTTCAGCATTCCCCTCTGAGCTCAGGCAGCCTCATCCCCAAGCCACTGAACAGCACTGCCATTTTATCTCTGCAACAGCTTATTTCAAAGAGCAGCTAAGCAGCTTTCCTGCATCTGTGCTTGCTTCTCTCTCCCTCAGATACTCATTATTACCTGAGTCCCACGTCCTGTGATAAAAGTCTGCAGCTGTCCTGAGAGCAGCTACCAGGAGCTGGAGATTCTTGTCACAAAGAGGCAACAAAATCCATGACCTGGGCAGACAGTAGCTGCAGACAAATTAGATTCGCCCTGTGCTTCCTATAGAGCAGCCTGGTGTGCAATGTGCTGAACAGGGGATTTGCTGCTGAGGTACAATGCACTCTTTCCACCACACGGTGGGGAAAAAAAACAACGAGAAATGAAAGGTATATCCTTAGTGGAAAGCTGCAGGAAAACCTACTCAGAGAAGGGACAGCTGCAGTTCAATGCAGGGAATGTTAGATAACGAGGCTACAGACAGAACACCAGCCAGAAAACACACTGTCTGTTGCCAGCAGAAGACACCAGTCAGGTAACCCCTGCACAGACTGGAAGTAGAGCCTGTTTTGGAATACAGCAGAGTATTCCTGAATCATGTCTGCACGTGAAATCTTCAGATTTATAGCGTGGAGCTGAGCGAGCAGGAAGGAAAAATGCAGGAATGGAAAAAACTTTACCTTGGACCTCTGCTGAGATCTCGCAGGATTCCCAGGGGGTCCTACATGGTCAGAGGGAATCAGGCAGCACCCAACCACCCCCTGGCAGTGGGCACGCGTGGGGCAGTGGGGAGGCACCACCCGAGAACACCAACCCCTGTGCCCTTTGGACTTCCTATTAGCTCTTGAAATCTGTGCTGCACTGAAGGTTGCCCCGCCCTGCCACTGAACCTGATAGACTCTCCAGTGCACTAATTCTGGAGCAAGGTGGATCTGTCTTTGCAACGTAAAGGAGCAGCAATTTATTACACAAAGAACTGCAGAAAGCCTTAAACCCGTGCAAGCCACGCTTCTGTAGCTCAGGATCTAGGAACAATTATAAACTCCATTGGTTTTCAATGGAACTACAGCCAGCTAAAGAGTCAAAAGCAGGAGATAAGAGTTGTTGATACCTCTCAGAGGATACACTTCTTAATAAAAGACATTGTGTAGAGCTCAACACATAATCCAGCCTTGATGGGTCTGTGCAACAGTCCTTTAGGACTTCCAGATTGGTAGAGAGTTAAATCCATCCAGGTTTAATCGTATTTTCAGAAACACTAGAAGGAAAGAGCCTGAACAGCCTAAGCAGGAGCCCCGTCCTCTGTCCAAGTCACCCACATTCCTCACTACAGTCAGCCTGGAATACCAGCACTGCTGCCTCAAGCACTAGCAATAAAACTTCCAGATTGTTGCTGCAACGGTGTCCAGGGGCAACAACACTGGGGCCCAAGCTTCCTCAGCAGCAGCAGCTCACCAAGGAGCTCCAGCAACCTCCAATATGCAGCCAGACTAACACACCCAAACTACTCTGCAGCCTCCACGTCACCCTCAGGTGAACACAAACATCCTTCAGCATCTTCAGCCCTGCTCTGCATCACAGAGGCCAGGGGAAGCTGGGAAAGGTCAGCCTGAAAAGAGGGCAAGATAGTTTTCCTTCTGTCTTCCCACTGCCTTCATGATGTGCACCTTGGAAAGCAATCCTTTGTAAGAGACAAGAAGCTCAGACACCCCAAAATTCATGCATCAAACTAGCAGAGCTCCAAAGAAGTGGAGGGTGGCCATAACTTTGAATGGACTCATGAACACCTCAGCACTAACAGTGCATCAATGCACAGCTGGAGAACAAAGTCCTGCCATTCCCAATTTTTAGGAAACAGAGCAAACAATTTAGATTTTTTTAAAGCCTTTTTCAAAGCACAACTTGGACCTACAGATTTCTTACAAGCAGGGAAAAAGAAAATGCCTTGCAGAAGGTTTGCAGACAGCTTTTTTGATATTGAAATGTTACAAGGGACATGCGTGGCTGTGTCTGGCTCTCCCTTCTACCACACTCAGCTCTGAAAACAGTGCCTAGTACATAAGTAAACTATTTAGCACACTTTCTCCTGTCATAAACAGTTTAAAATTCCTGCGTGTTGAGTCTTTTAAAGTGCTGGTGTGGGAGAAGCACAGTGACAAGCAACACTGAATGCTCAGCCTTGAGAAGTGAAAAGGATCATATACCCACTGCAGATGAGTGACTTACTAGATTCCAAGTCCTCATTTAAAAACAACATGTAAAAATACAGGCTTCAGGGTGGAATGAAGCATCACGAAGAAGAATGCCTAGAATGGGGCCAGTGCCAAGACAGACAAGAAAGAGCATTAGCAGCCTTGCAGAGTCAAACTCTGTGCATAGTCAAATCAGGGCAGGATGGAAGGGGAAAAACAGTGATTCATCCCCTAAACCCACTGCTCTTACAGCTCAAAATTAACAGAGTCTGGAGCAATATCTGTTCTACACTGGTCAATCAGGTATTTGCACAGTAGGTACCTTTAAATAATACATGGGGGAAAATCTATCTCCAAAATACCCTTTGTAAATTTCTTGTCAAGAGATGCTACAGTCTGGATTTCAAAGGAGGATGGAGGAAAGCAGGAGATAACAGAAATAACTTGAGCCCTCCCTTTCGCCCCCGCCAAAAAGATAGTACTCATCTGAGCTGACATCATCCTAACAAGGGTTTTAAGAGGAGACCTCAGTGTAATATTTTCTGGATTGGAAATGCTCCTGACTCCTGCAGAGTTTTTAAAAAGAAATGGCAAGTCCTCTCCAACAGGCCTCAGAGAGGACTGTGGTGAGAGCCCTGGTGGGGACCATGAGATGTGCTTCTTGGAACCTGCTCAGGGGCAGAAAGAAAATAAAGGTGTCTACACAAGTGGATCTTGTCACATCAGCTCCAAAGGGGTCCAGAAATCAGTCATGCATGATTGGTACTGAGTCTGAGGTAGTAGGTTCTACTGAGAGGGACACTCAGGACACTGATCCCTCATGTAACAGCTTTTGGAAAAGGAGCTGGCTTGTACCTTGCCAACATCAAGCTTGGGTACAGCAAACTCACAACTGCCTGCACTTGAGTCGAGCTGACATAAAACCCATGGTTGAGCACCTCACATGGTTGGAATTCTCCCCATCTCCTGTGTCAAACTTACCAATTTCTGTCAAACACTCAGAGTCTGTCTCTGCATCCACCTCACATAACCGGCGGCTCCTCTCTCCTGAGTGGAGAAAGCTCTGGTCCCAACCCTGCAGCCCCTCTGCCACCCTCCCCTCTTCCTCCGTGGGGCAACACTCACTCCGATCCTGCAGCCATGTCGGAGTAGGACGTATCTGGTGTGGTGACTCCCAGAGGGATTGCAATGCTCATGACGCCCGTCGGGGATCACGGAGTCCAGAGGGCAGCGACCGGCCGCTCCGAGGGCGGAGAGGAGCCGCAGAGCCTCGGCCAACACGTCACGGACATGGGGAAACCTACCAGGGGAGAAACAAAGCAGTGCATCTCTGTTACAGACCCAGGGCTCCCTGCACGCCCCTGCAAGGGGCTTGCACAGCAAAAGAAAAGCAGAAATAATTCCCACCAGCGCCGCGCCGCATCGTTTTGACTCCGTTTCCACACGTGGGGCCGGGGAGGAGGGAGGTGGCAGTGGTTTGGGGAGGGGAGGTTGGGGATTTTTCTTGGGCTGCCATGCAATGAGCTGCTCTGCCATAAAGCCGATAATGATCCTTCCCCCCCTCCCCCAACTAAACTTAGGACTAATTATCAGCTAAGCAATCTATTAGCTCCTGCTGCATAGAAGCAGCAGCTGTCACCTATCACCCACAGCCCTGCACCAGCAGTTCCTAACTCTTTCCCCACACAAGTTGCAGGCAAAGCCCCATCTGGGAGAACAATGAGACAAGAGCCAAGGTGGACGGAGCTGAGACCTCTTGCTGGAGACCATCTTTACTTGCATTCATGGCAGGGGTGAGCAGGACTGGCAGAGCATCCATCCCCACACCACCAATGGACTCCCCTCAGCAAGTGAGGTCTGTCCTGGGTTCTGCACCAATTTCTTGGTCTGGCCCTTATGTGGCAGGTCCCAACTTTCCCAAACACCAGCAGACACCTTCCTGCAGCAGAGCCACGTCTGATGCCCAGGCTGCTGTGGTGAGGAACATGGCAGGGCCATGGGCTTGGCACGAGGAGCTGGGGTGAGTCAGGGTGGCACGGTGGGGCACAGACATCAGCCAGACGTGGTGGGGCTGGCAGGAACCCACACCCAGGTCCCACCATCCCTACTGACCACAGGGAAATCACCCACCAATGCAAAACCTCCAAGGGTTGGATGGCAGGAGGAGGTGAAACGGGATCAGCTCCTCGTTATGTAAATAACCTCAATAACACAGACATTCATAAAGGAGCTATTATTCCACACAGCTCCACAGAAAACCCCCACGACATGGAGAAAGGCTGTTGCCACACATAGCAAAGGTAGCTCCAAAACTGAAGGAAAACAATTTGGCCACCCCCATCCACACGTTAAGCTGTAAGGGCAGCTTTGAATATCTCTGTGCAGCCTTTCCAGCCATCACATGCTCCCCGGCATCCCGCGGGCTCTGCCAGCAAACCCTCCTGGGCTACAGAGAGGCCACGAGCCAAGTTTTCCTGTGGGGAGTGAGTTTCTCATAGGGAACAGCCTTTGGACACCATAGTCCAGCCATTGTTTATCACCAAAAATTCCCAGAAACACAAACACACACATGCACTAGAAGGAAATGAAGGAAAAGAGTCAGAAAGCTTCAACACCACACACTATATTGCCTTATTGTCTTAAAAGACAGGCCACTTCTCTTGGCACAAGGAAATGTTTTTCCTTCTTCTCCATCCCTAAGAGAAATCCTTCTGATGGTGTGACAGGCAGACAGCAAATTACAGAAGTAGCACGTAAAGATTTCTAAGTGGTCTGTGACAATTCCCTGTTATGCCCCAAAGCAACTGTCTTGGAGGTGGGGAGATGCATGAATAAATAGGCAGGACGAAGCTCACAAGCAGCTCAAACCCAAGACAGCCCAGGTGTCCTTGAGTGTGTTTTGTGGAGAAAGAAGAAGAAAAATAAAAGGGCCTTTAGGAAGTGTCTCATTTACCCTTTTCTCATGCTTGTGACAGAATTGTGATTTCTACACTGACACCAGAGGAGACAAACTGCTGCTACAATACAGCTACAAGCTACAGACATCAATCCCTGCTCCAGCCCAGAGCCACATAACACTCTGGCACAAGGTTAAAAGAAATAGGACAAGTTTCTCAGTGTCTGAAGCACCCTTATAAGGTACCCAGAACACCCCTTAATCTTTTTAAATACTTGCTCAGATTCCCTCCCCTCCCCGGCTCCAATTGATCTCTTGGCTTTGCCATGACCATGCCCAGCTGGCAGCAGCCCGAGATTTCATCAGGACAAATTCCAGGCTCCTGCCTGCTCCGTGACTCAGCAGAACCAAAGCATTTCAGGTGCAGCTTCAGGACAGAGTCACAGGACATCTGGTGAGAACTGGGGTAACTGGGACACGCTTTCAGCCACTCCTCACAAGAAACCCTCTTCCATCAACACTGTACAAATGCTGTTGCTCTGAAAAGATCTGGTGACTCCCACTTTAGGAAAGAGATTACTGGAGAAACACGAAATACCCAACAGAAAGGTCAGACAAGGCCAATTCCAGCTCAGTTGCTGTTGTGTTGACTTGCCCAACCATCACCCATGCTCAGATTTTGCTGTTTGTTGCTGCTGTTTCATGTGTACTTTCAACTCTGACAATGTAACATTCAAAACAAATTGTTGAGACCAATCTCAAGGGCTGACCAAGACCACATCACCACCTTCAGGCTAGATTTCAGTCTGGTCTTCATGAAACTTGGCCTGGTAGCACCCGAAACACTAGCACAGAAAATACTGGGCTTGAGATAAAAATGTTCACCCACTCAACTGGCTAATTCCCTGTAGATAATCCTCAAGCTCCTTCCTACCTCTTCCTCCAAAAATACACAGCTGTACAGGAGAAGAGAGTTGCACCAAGTTGTCTCCAGTGACAGTGGAAGTCTTCTTAAAATTCAAAGACTTAATGCAAATTTTATGAGCTTCTGACCACAGCACAAACCTACCTCCTGTATGATGCAATTCTTCTTGAAATCAAACAGAAAGAGGATTTTTCCTGGCCTACCAGGTAAATAATACTTAGCTGGTTTTGAAAATACAGGATTTAAAGATAGATTTTTTTAGATGTAGATGTGTTTGGCATCTACACACCTTCCTCCTTAACCAGTCATACCAGTATAAAGACACCTGGTCTTCCCCAGCATCATCGAACCAGCCCAGATGAGCAGCCACCCCAGCACTGGGCTCCCCAATTCTCACTCCTGACACACCAAAGGACTCACCTACCTTCGGACCAAACCCATAAGTGGCTGCCTTAGCTAAAATGTGAATTTATACTATTTAATTACTTCAGGTAACATCCTGTATCAACGGAAGGGGCTGTAATCAATCTAAGCTGGCCAAGCAAAGGTTAGGCAACACCTGCTGGAAGAGTGAATTTAATTTCTGGAGCTCTGTTTAGGATGCAAGAGCTGCAGCACTGCACTGGCTCCCTTCCACCACCACTGCCAGCCATGTTACAAATAAAGCAGCTGTAGAAAATTTACTGCTGGAAACTCTTTTCATTACTCGTGGTGTTAAAAGTCAGTACTAGCAGGAACAATCGAGCGTGGTCCAACAGCTCACTGGAGCTTCCTCCTTCAAGATGTGGCTGTTCCCATCAGCTTTGATGCAGCTGAGGTGATGCTAAAGAATCTCAGCAGGGGCAGAGCATTCCCCAAGATCAGAGACTCAGGGTAAAGCAGTTACCAAGCAGAGGAGGACAGAGAGATCCAGCTGTTCCTCTGCAGCATCAGGGCACATCTGTCAGGCTGTGTCCACAGAGGACTTGAATTATTTTAACATTATGCATCCAGTGTCTCCTGCATTGCTGAGAATGGTAAGAAGGTGATGCTGGTGAAAAACTCATCGTGGAAAAACTGAGAAAAGCCTTTTCTGATTATATACAACCTCAATGTGTATCAGGGGAGGGAGGAGAGGGAAATCCCCTCTGTCTGCACTGACAATGACCACTTCTCATGTGTCTCTTGTTTGCAGATAGCAAAGGACAAACAAGTGCTTCCTTTACCACTCCCCAAACCTCCCGACGACTCCAGTTAGTCAAGTTCCCAAACTGGACACGGATCCAAGACTTCTGACAGCCCAGGATTACTAGTGTCTGAATGATAACTCCCATCCTCTTCTCCATGCTCAGCAACAGGCCCACAGGTCACCTACACGGGATGAGCTCCATACATAATGAGTTCCCAAGCCATTACCAGTCACATCAAATTCACAGCACGTTCTCCTCCTGCAGCTCACGCTGCCACAGGCCAGAGCTGGTGGCAAACTGGAAATAGCAGCTCTGCCATGCAGCCTTCCTTGGCATCCCCCCATCAACCTCAGCCCTTGGCATCCCCTCCACCAACCTCAGCTGGGGCTGGGCCAGCAAATTCTGACCAGTTCATACTTATGCTGTCATTGGCATCAGAAGCAAACTACTCTGAGAGTGGAGCAGTACAAAAAGCATTATCAGACTTACAGATCCTATTCATTCATCTCTTCCCCTGGAAATTTCAGAATAGAAAAAAAATAAAAATCTATGGACATCTAACATCAGTATGAAGTGCTTCAGTTACCACACCAAAAAAGTCCCATCTCATCAGCCAGTGCCACCCCAATATGAGCACAGCCCACTTGAGTCCAACCAAGCTCCTCCTGTTCTTTCCAGCACCTCCACAAACCTGGTGTCAAGGACTGATCCTCACAGGAGGGCAAGGAAGGATGAGATCAAGGGGGTTTGTGTTTAAAATGGCTATTTCAGAAAAAAAAAAAGCATTTAATTCCCAGAATGTCAGACTTCTGTTCTGCAAGGACACCTACACCAAGGCAGGGGCAGAGCAGACAAATCCTTAAGTCATTCAGCTCAAACTTATTCTGAAACATACAGATGCCTGAAAGATGCTCAGCAGCAAAAAGGATCAAAATAACAGGCAGTACAAGTATTCATTGGTAGCTACATATTTATACCTTGATAATGGAATTATTGGTTAATATTTATCTGTCTTAGAGTTTTCTTAAGACTCTCTCGTGTTTTATACATAATTATACCCAAAAAGAAATGGCTGTATGTATACATTTGGTTCAGAGTTTGTCTTGCTCTCTGAGGTTTGGGGAACCATGATAAAGTATTGACATGCTCTTAGAACAAGAATAACACTTTAAAATTAAACCCAGCAAGACCTGATCCTGCTCATCATGCTGCACAAGGCCTGGAGGAGTCAAGAATGTGGGAGAGGTGAGTGCTGCCTGGAGGACATTTCAAAGAGTTTTTGGGACACATGGGCCTGTGCATCAGTCAAGTTGTTCCATACAAGGGATGAAACCATATTAATGATTCCCATTATTCCTAAAGTACTTCACGGAAGCACAAGAAACTACCTCAGCACATAGACCTATCAGTGTGATAAAAAGATTCAGTGAAGACTATTTAAAAATGAGGTACAAACAAGTTCAATTCATTTTGATAAAATGAAAACAGCTGGAAACTAAAAATCTTTTGATTAAGTTTACTTAAACTAAGCTTAAGCTATTTGAAGGCAATTTTCATCATGTCCATCCAAGGAATTCCATCACTTTATCTGATGAAGAAAACATCAATTTTAGTTCAACTCCTCTGCAAACTACACCCTAAGAGACTACAAGTGATGACAGTGAGTAACTGAAAGAAATTAAAGCAGAGAAATTACGAAATGCATAGTCAAGTATTCTCAGCAACTGACCCAAGACTGCAGAGATTACTCAGAAAAGCACAAAGAATAACCTCAAAACTTTGCTGCTGCTTCAGCAGACGAGAAGTTCCACAAAACCTCTTTGTTTGGCAGAGAGAAAAAAAGTTAAAAATCTGCTTTTCTTTTGGAATCACTAAGGATTTCAGGTATTATGATAAGAAACAGAAAAGAAATTTAATAAGAGAGAAAGGAAGGGCAGATAAGAGTTTGCCTCCAGAAATTCCTTCAACTGGACAATTCAATCACATTCTTCACAGTCCAGTAAACTCCAGAGATGGAGACGTAAGACAAAGGTTTGTTTGGATTTTCTTCAAGCATCGTGGAACCTTAGTGGAAAGTTTTAGTTTATATTGATTTGAAATTGGTTGAAGAGTCATACGTAAAGATGATTCCATAAACAAATGCACCCCAAATTAGAAAGGGGAAGCAAATGACAGAGCAGGAGTGATCCACGTTAGACCCAATTATTCTGAGATATGTTTATGGAGAGGTGCAGGCAGACACCAGGACACTGCCTGTAGCCCACACTGATGAGAAAGGACCTTGCTGCACACAGATAGAGATGATGTTTTAAAGGAATCACAACCTCAGTGTAAAGGGAGAAGGATCAACCCAACCAAGAACTTCATATCAAAGTCCTCTTAACTTTCCACACAGAGGAAATCTTCAAGAAAATATCACAATCCTTTGAAAAGCCAACTAACACATGAAATGACTATATAATAATATATATAATATAGTATATATTATTATGTATAATAATAACACGAAATGCTAACACCTTAAAAATGTTAATCATCAAAATAAAGAATAATGGCAAGAGTGGAGAAATTCAGAGAAATCTCACAGACTCAGAATAGTTGTTGGTCCCTTTCTATCCTAAAAATAATGTTTTATGTTGTCTCTATCTCACAGCACAACAAGACATTGCTGAAGATGACAAATTCTTCTAACAACGAAGCACTTAAAATTATCTTTTCAACAAAGAAAACACTTTTATTATTGCAAATACCATTTGCTGTTCTTTCTTGAAGGATACACAACCATACAAGAGAAAAAAAGAGAATTATACATAAGACCCCATAGAAATGATGATACAAAAATTACTGAAATGAAACAGGAAAGAGGAAAAAAAAAAAAAAAATCTCTTTTCAGTTTTGATTTGGGACAGTCATGGAGAAAATTATTCTGCAGCAAGGGGAACACATCCTAATTGCTGTGCTGGTTCTATAGGGCGAGTTTGTCACCCTCTTTTCCCACGGGGTGAAGGAGAACAGGCAAATGTCTGTATGTCACAAAACAAAAAGGTTCAGAACTGCTATTTGGAGATGAAGGGCTTGACAACCAACCTCCAGTGAATCCAGCTGTGGCAGCTGATGTTACTGCTGCCACTGTCCCCTCCATGCCTGTGCCAAAACAGCTGGCAGGAAGGAAACGCTGCCACGTCCCAGCAAGTGCAGCTGATGCCAAGGAGACTGGACTGAAAGCAGAAGCAGGTAAAATATATATTCCCTTTCAGATACATTTAGAGGGGCAATAAATTCCTGCAATGGGGTAGAGCAGACAACTAGGAACAGCAATGCTGTGTGTGGTTCCATAGTCCTCCACACTGTGTCCATATAAATTCTGTTTTCAGATTCAAGAGCTCTGCCTATATCAGAAAATGGCTACACTTCAAATAAGACTTGATTAATTCAAAAAATGTAAAAGAAAATAGGTTTAATCCCAGCAGACCAAAGTGTTTCCTTGTTCTAAGTGGTGGTGTTTGTGAATGTAACAGATTCACACGAGTGGTTGTACCTGTGTGACTATTAAACTTCCCTAAGTAAGCAAACCCTAAATTAGAAAAGTTGTCAGACAACCCCCCCCGTCAAAAAGAATAAAAACACCTTTAGACCTTCAATTTGTGTTCTGAAGGTATTTCAGAGAAAAGCCTGTACCACATGCAAGGTCAGAGGGAAAGAGAGCAATAAAGGGCAATAACTAGGCTCAAATCCAAGCCCAGAGAATTACAGTTCCCATGGGAATCCGGACAGTCCAGAGTCACGGGAAGTCGCTGAATATAGAAGGGGAATCAGCAGAATTCACTGGCACGGAGCAGTGTCCCCAAGTTGCAACCAGAGCAAGGCCAACCTCAAACAAGTTGCCAGGAGTAGGATTGCAACCTCCAGCCCCTAGAATTGGAAAAAAGATTTCTCCATAATCCCACTAAACACTCTCTGCCTCGCAGGTCTGGCCGTACGTCCTTTATACAGCTATTTAAGGCCCCCACGTGATGAAGGCCGCTGGGCTGGCCACTCCCAGGCAGGGCACACAAGCCAGCTCCAGAGGAGCCTCCAGCAGCAGCTCCCAAGGCAGACGTTGCATCAGCCAGGTGTGCAGGAAGCAGCAGAGATAAAGCAGCTGTTGATGAAGGGGCTCTGGGACGGAGGCCGCTCCAGGAATCCTGGGGAAGGGACGACAGGAAGGAGAGGGACGCTCCGCACACAGAACAAGCTTCATCAGCTTCAGAAAGCCTTTGTGCTGGGGCTCCGGACCTGGCTTTTCTCCCAGAGATGATGCAACACTGAGGAACAAGGTCTGTGCCAGAGAAAACTATTCACAGGCTATGCAGATGGCAAGGCGGCCAAAGGCTCTGGGATCAAAACACTCCGGAGCCCACGCGGGCCTGGAGAGCCCCCCCAGGCTTCCCTTGGTGCCCCCCAGGATCCTCCATTTCATGGTGTCACCTCGCTCCGAGCTTCAGGCAGCACGTAGGACCTTGTGGTAGGAAGAAGTGAGAGGGTGTTTTAAAGTCCTGCAACAATCCCAGCTCGCTCTCTGATCTGTTGGAGGGAAGAGGCTGAGCTCAAAGCCTCGAAGCTCCCCGGCGGGGATCCTCCCGAGCTGCGGCTTGCCAGCACACGCCTCAGCTCCCCAAACACGTACAGCAGCTCCCTGCTCACCAGCAGCCCCAGCCCTGCTCTCACACACCAGGAAACCACGTAGGGACAACCATGGCAACATCACACCGTGGCAATTATGGAGCCCAAGCAAAGGTTCAGCCTTGCTTTCCATTACAGGGCTTGCGTTGACCCTTCCACCCCAGCCCAAACCATCACTGAGTGGCCTCCAAGCTCCAGCCTGGCCTGTTTGTGAGCAACGAGTTTTGCAGCCTCGCAGCTGGGCTCGAGATCATGCAAACACATTTTTCTCCGTGTTGTAAGGAAGTTACTCCAGGCTTAGGTAATGCCCTTGTGCTGTGTCCCAACAAACATGGTTTGTCCGACACGCCTCGAATGGGAAACCAGGCAAGGAAAACACCTGCAACCTGCACTGCACACAACCAGAGTCAGATCCATGGACTAATTGAGCCATGTAATCACTGCTCAGCGTGAAAACCCAGTGCATTTTTACAGGATTTCAGCAATCTTCCAGTGTGTGGCAAGTTTCTGCACTGCCCCACCACGTCCCCTTCTCAAGGATGTCTCTGTAGGAAACATCACTGACTGTGGCACTTGCCCAGGCACCAGTGGCAGTCTTGGTCATTTAAGATGGTTCTAGGACCCCAGGAAAATTCATACATTTCCTGCAGATGTCCTTTTCCCAGCACAAAACCTGTCAGAGAGCAGACAGAGTCAGCAGAGCAGTGCTGGAAAGCAATCCCAAAGGTCCAAAGGCAACACATCAGCCAAAAATCCTGATTTCCACTCCCGGCGCTTCCACCCACTTGACAATGCTGAATTATGTTCAAGAGCTGTTCTTTACTGCAGTTCACTTCTCTGGCTTGCTTGTACCTTGTGTTACGTTGTATTTTGGCACTGGCAAGATATGTACTGGTCCCAAAATGCAGGTTCTGCCAACACAGCAGCACAGGGTGCCCAGCTCTGCAGGTCTGATCCTCTGTGCATGGTGGATGTTCACCCACCTGCAATGTTCCAGCAGTCAGATTTACAGGACAAACCATCAGCCAACAATACATTGGACCACCAAGCTTTTAGGAATATAAATTTTGATAAAACAAGATAATCAAAGACTTGCTCTTACAACCACAGAGATGAAGGTAGAGAACTTATTCAGGAAGCTCCCAAATATTTGCCTTGTAAGTGCTGGCAAGGAATGCCATGCCCAGTGGCACAGAGATCACTGAGAGCCACTGTCATTTTTTTAACTAGCCCAGTTTTTAGTTAACGAGATGAAAAGGGGATAATCCAGCTGAACACATTTTCAAAGTAAATGCAGATGACCAGAAATCAGCAGTCAAAAACCTGCAACCACCGACTGAATAAAGACAGAAGTCACTTAAACCACATTTCTGGTGACTCGCAGATAAATTAGTAATTTTTTCCTTTGAGAAGAGCTTCTCTCAGTGCCCAACACTGCAACCAACCACCTGAACTTCTTGTGGGTGGGAACCCAGGAGTACTGACATCAAACAGTTGGCCAAGAGTGCTCGCTGCAGAGCTCACATGAAAGCCATGCTGAGTGAGTGGTTCTGTAACACCAAAAATGAAATGCTGTCTGCTACAACTGCTGGTGTTCTGGAATGGTGAATAAGTGGAGGAATATATTGAGGACATTTTCACAAATGCAACTAAACAGTTATGTACAAGTACACAAGTAAACCAAGAGCTTGAAATGCAAGAGCTGCTCATGCTGAAGAGGTTGAGAACCTTCCTCCGGCAGGTCGTCTCCATCAGCCTCTTGATGCTGGGGAGAGGGGGGGGTTAAAGACACAGTGGAGAGAGAAAGCAAAGCAAGGAAGGGGAGATTTCTTTACTAAGCCTTCAAAACCTCTCGTATGTGGCACCTTGTGCAGGTTAAGACAGATGAGGCTGCCTGGCCAAGGTGAGCAGCAGGGGTTGCTGCACTGGATCTCAAAGCTGGAGGCCTCTGCTTTACACCGTGTAGTGCCCCAACACGTTCCTGCAGTTTGCTATCCCTTTAGCCCTAAGCAAGGAAACCTGCAGTTGCTAGACAACCTCTTTCCCACCTCAGAACCAGCTTGATTTATGTGACATATCCGTAGGCTCCACGTTCAAGAAGCTACAGGGTTCTGAGCCACCTCTTCCTCCCCAGGACACAGCAGCATTTCCTCACTGCACAGCTGCAGAGGTGAGAGTGATGGGGCTCCTCCCTGGCCAGACCCAGAGGAGGAGGAGGAGGAGAGAGGCAGGAATGCAGCCACACAGGAGGAGAGGAGATCAGCCCAGGTAGCTCCACGTCCTCCTCTGCGCAGGCAAGGACGAGCATGCACACAGGCAGGGCCAGCCAGCAGAGCTCTACCTGCACAAAGCAGCAGATTTTGAGAGCCACCAGAGGAATTCAAGAGCTGTGTGTGTCTTCAAAGGCATCTGCAACAAGGTAATCTATGGAAACTGAGAAACTCAGCAGCCATCGAGGGAGGGGTGGATTGGACAAATGCAAATAAAAGTAGAAGCATGATCTGGAGTCATTACCAACCTGAGTCACTCAATTCCCCAGGTGAATTTACAAAGTGAGGGAGGAGCAGAATCTCTCAAGCACTCTCATTTGGATGGCATGAAAACCAGCAAAGTGCCATTAGAATACTGCTGCTGACAATTATTTAATTTTCTTTCCTGCACGAATAAACTTTCTGACTAAGCCCAGTTAACTTGAGAGATAGAGAATATCCCACATTAAGAATGAAACCTACCAGGAGAGCTTGTGCTTCCTTTGCCCCTCAGAGGAATTGTAATCATGTTTCCATTGTGCAATTTTTTTTTTAATGCTGTTTCTAAAAAAGGATGAAAAAGATTTACAGGCTTCTGCTGCGGTCAAGTGGAATTCAGAAATGCTCATCTGAACACAGTGAGTGTACACAGTTACATCAGGGCTTCTCTGTAGAGGCTTTCAGAAAGCCTCAACCCTATCTTAAACATCTGAGGCAACACAGTATGGGAAAGAACTGAGTTCCAAGGATGCAAGCCACAGAGCATTGAATTTCAGAGTTCCCTTCACATCTTCTGTGCCTTATGCAAGGCACCAGCTTAACCATTTCTTTTCTAAATTAAGATTAATTTCACCATCTTGGCTTTGACTACAAGTGTGTGTATCTGAAATTGTGCCAAGTGATCGTGGCACAAACCCTTTAAGATTCTTGCAGTGTCAGGAAAGGAGTATTATCACCATTTAAAAAAAATAATTAAAAATCACAATGTATTTTCTCTGGAAACAAACGAGTTGGGCCTATTATAAAAGACTAAGATGAATGTTTGCTCCTTTCCCCTTTCTCTGTAAACCATCCCAGTGTTTAATTATTACCATTGCAAAGAAACTGTATTTCCAAGGCTGAATCTGTCTAACCTCAGTTGATATTGCCATGCCTTTGTCAGCAAATCTCAGAAGTCCTTTTAGAGAAAGATCAAGTCCTCTCTCAATTGTCTTTTCAATAAGCTGAGTAAGTTGAGCTCCTTTAAGCCTCCCATCATGAGGCGTATTTTCCAGTCCCTGGATCACTTCTGCAGCTGTCCTTTGAATTCTCTCCAAATACACTGGCATTCTTCTGGAAGCATGGAAACCAAAATTCAATTCCAGTATCAGTCTCAACATTGCTGTGTTTATAAGATTACTTAGTTTTGCTCCACATTCCTTTCCCCCACTTTTTTTTCTTCCTCCTCAATATGCCCAGGAATCACATTAACCCTTTTAAACAAAATACTGGCCCAAGTACCACGTAGAGGCAACTACCTGTAATGACCATAAAGCCCTTTGAGCTACTGTTGCTTCACAATTTATAGGTTTTTATACAGTTTTGCTAACAAATGCATCACCTTGCAACTGGATGGATTCATCTCTTTTGTTGAAATTGTTGAAACAATTCAGAGTTCTGTAAACAGACTTTATTATCCCACCAGCATCTCTATCAAATATTTTATGCTATCCAGATAAAAAGATTCTAAAGAACAGTAAATTAAATGCTGATTTCATCTCCCAACCTTCTATAAAGCTAGATGTGTCCTTTCCAAGTTATAATCCCAGATATTTTAGATCTTCCCTGCTAAGGCAGTTTCTCCAGCACAACCACTCCTGGTGTCAGAGTATCCCACCTTCTTCCTCCTAACTCCTGCTCTCTCCACCCAAATCAGGGGATGTCCTCCTCACCTCCTACACCCCATCCAACTTCCACAGAATAATCCAGGCTGGAAGGGACCACTGAAGGTTAACTGACCCTCCCCTCCCCAAAGCAGGGTCCATTTGGATCAGGTTGCCCAGGGCATTGCTCATTACTCCTCCAGTGTTTGCGTAACTATGCATTTTAAGGCCAAAAATAACCTCCTGATGATCTGACTTTCCACCTAACAAAGCCTGGAAAAATCTCACCTAGTCATTTCTACACTTGGCATGGCAGCCTACGAATGAGCTGGACCATGTTTGTCAAGCCCAGCCTAAAAAACAGCCTATGGATTTACCACAATCCTTTGGGGGGGAATTTAAACTCCTGCCACAGACTGCAGCCTAGAGGTCCCCAGGCAGCAGCAACCCAAGCCATTAAGTCTTCACTGTGAGCACAGTATAGTTGTAGTTCTTAGGAAAAAAAAAGTGTAAAATTTTTTTTTTTAGACTAAAACTACATCAAACACTTTCTCAGAAGCCTTTGAAGAATGTTTCTGAAGCTCCAGCTCTAACTACCCCTCCAAAGGAGACAGGTCACCTCTATGTGCAATGGAAGAACAAAGATGTTCGCTCCCCCAGTTCCATGAAACATGGATTAGTGGCAAATGTACTGATATAATTTTAAATGTTATCTCCCATGTCCACAGTGGTAAGATTTATCAGCAGCTATCTTTATCAATACGTTTATTTAACAGCACACTCACAGCACCCGTTTCCTTGGCTACCTAGATAAGGGTGTCCATCATCCCTTAACTAGCACAGAGGATCTCTCTGGTTCCTACAAAGCTTCCCAGTTTGTGCTGCAGCCACTAACAAGAATCTCCCTCACCTCTCCAAAAAAAAAAAAAAAACAACACCAAAACATAATTATATAAACAAAGGACTAACATGGACCTATATTTATCCATACAACAGCAGGTCATAATAGCCAAGGCATCCCCCTTTCCTTAAAGAAGAGCCATGTGAAATCAAAGTGACTCAGGGCAGGGCTGGATTTAATGTGACAGCATGAACTACACTGAAATTAGAGATGTTAGCCAAGATCCTGTGATCCTCTCACCTTACAGTCTTCCCTGAGCATCAATTTTTGGCCCTGTCAGAGAGGAACAAAACCTCCAGCCTGACTCAGGAGAGTCACTCTCTGTTCTCACGTTACGTTCTCTGCCCTCCTGCCTGGGATTATCAGGGCTGGGTTCCCTGCCAACACCAAGGAACCTCTTTAAAACTTGGGAAAATTGTGGAACAGGCTCAAAAAAAATAAAATGCCATCACATGAGTAAATGAGGCCTGACAGCATGATGGATGCTGTGGGTTCACAAGTATGAAGGCACTCAGAAGATGGCTTGTGCCTGATACAGCTCCACATAAGCATAAAGATGCTGGTTTGCCGCATTCAGGAGGGAGATGCTCAACTATTTAGATTGGATGCATTTTATGTAAGACTGAAGATGACTAAGTCACAGCTGGACAGATTATGTTCTAGAAGCAAGCTACGTGCTCCTCCCTCTACCTTAAACAACAGCATTTCCTAATCTGCATCTTTTCTCCTTTCCCTTTCAAGCACAAGACGCTGAATTCTCCCAAGGCCAAAAAAAAAAATAGCCAGAAAATATTCAGGGCAACGTGTTTTAATCGAAAGGAATTTCACATGCACTAGTCAGCGTAGGGCTAATTTGATTTTGTCATTATGGAAAAACTGAGAACTATCAAGACCTCAGCTGGGTAACAGTTGGAGAGGAGAATGATCTCAGCACAGGAGGAAAACAGCACAGACAGGAATTATCTCCCTGAATAATGCGGATAGACTTGGTGTGCACTGAGCATCCACACACGGTTTGCCAAGATACTCTGAAGGCCCCTTCACATAGTTTATCAGTCCTGATGGCTACAAATCAGTAGCAGCATTGTTCTTAACCCAAATTATCTTGTAGCATTGCAAAGCTAGGGAAAACACGCAGGAAAAATACCCTGGCTCACACATCAACAACTCATAGAGGAGATTTTTTTCACCTGTATCCACTATATAAAGTACTCCCCACCACACCTATTCACACCAGTATTAAAACCACCAATATTTTTACTGAAAGAAGCCAAAGGCATATATAGAAGCAACACAGCACTAGAGAACATGGACATGTGGGCAGAGGTGAGGACTGGTGTGGGTGAGACAGCTAGCTAAAAAAAAGTCCAAAAGGAACAATTTGTATGAGAAGATCAGGAATAATAATTAAAAAAACCATGTATTTTATCTATACACTGCCTATAAAATGTCCTGTTTAAGCTAATCCCTTCTTTGTGCCTTGATGTCCCTATCAGTAAGATCAGAATACAACTTCTGACATGTCACACACGGTGTTTCTAGAGATTAATCAACAGATCAAACTCGAAGAGGCGTGGGGAAAAACTGCCCTGGCAGAATTGCATCCTGAACTTTTGGATGGAAAAAGACACCTGAAAAGAATTTAAACCACTGTGGTTTCACTTGTTTCATTTATGGTCAGCACAGGCTAAGGACCCATCCATGTAGCATGCCAAAAAGTAGGAATTATCAGTTTAACTGGAGATTTTAACCCAAGCCAAATTACACCTTCTCAATCCTACCAGAGCTCCATAGCAAGCCCCATTGTTCAAGCTGAATTTTTACATTTTAAACCCACCTACCATTTCAGTAACAACCACCTTCCTTAACAACTCGGGTAATTTGTTTTACAAAACGCTGAAAAGTTTCCATCATTTTTTCAAACATGTGTCAAGGCCACTTATTTCCTCCCTCACAACCTTTTCTTTGTGTAAAGCTGAAAATTTCAGAACTCCTTGCAAATGTTACCCCAACATAGTGACTCTCCTGGGAACAGCCTATTTCACTACTGCTCAGAAAAAGGAGTGATGCCTTAAACTGACACTGGAAGAGCAACAGAAAGCCACAAACTTTGCTCACAAGAGCAGCCTGCTCTTAAATCACCTCCATCCATCCCTACTGGGGGATAGGGATTTTTTTTTAAAAAAAAGGGAATTTTCAGCCAAGATTTCACTGCAAGAATCCTGGTTATATTTTCAGACAGTTCTGCAAAAACCAGAGAAGGTGCATCACCATTTGGACGGGTCATTTCATTCTCCCTCCTCATTCAAGGTCCTCTTCTCCATGTGTGATTCAACAAATTTCTGCTGACCAGTTTCAAGCTGAGAGTCCTGAGCTGCAGCCAAGAAAGGCTTAACTAATGACTGCAGGTTTCAATGTATAGTCTCACTTATGGAAAATGCAATGCTTGATTAATTTATTATGTCTATCTAAGACTGAAATACAGGAGTGGGAAAGAGGAACCGTGACACGTTCATTTCACTCTGATGTTCTCCGGCAGCTTGAGGGGAAAAGTCTTTCCCCAGTTTGTGAATATTTCATCTCCTTAAAAATTCTGTCTCTGAACTTTTCCTACAGGATACTCTCAACCTGCAGAGGCCTTAGAGAATCCACCACCAGACGGACTTGGCTTCTTGAATCTTCTGAGTGACCCACACCGTGCTCCAAGTGTTTCAGGAGCCTTGAACACCTCCAGGGATGGAGTGTCCACAACTTCTCTGGGCAGCCTCTTCCAGTGTCTCACCACCCTCTGAGGAAAGAACTGCCTTCTCATTTCCAATCTAAATCTCCCCTCTACAATCTAAATCTACCCCTACCCCACAGCAAATACAATCTGCTCAGTTCCTTCATTGCAACACGATTGATTTGGGGCTATTTGTGAAGATTTTCATGAAATAAAAAGATTACTGTGACAACAGAGGAGATTTCTTGTTTATGAGACATAACTGCTCCCACCCAACAGGATTTTTTTTTTGCACAGCAACAGGCATTTGGAGATGTCATGACATGCTAACATTTAAATAACTTGATTCAAACAGTCAAAAGGTTGCCTCAAGTTCTACTAGACCCAACAGCCTCACTAGGTATGAAACTAAAAGCCTTAACTCACAGTGAGTAGCTGGAGCTGCACACACACAACTGCTTTATTTCAAATATATGCTGCTATAACCAAGTTTTCCATATTAAAGAAACAGGACTCAAGTTTCTGCTGCAACTGGCCTTGACTGAATTAAATTTTTACATTGTTCCAGTCGCACTCCTGTCTCTACACATTTTCAGCAAAGCTAGATGGAATTCACATTATGGGGGGTTTTTTATTACTGTATTTGTTATAGTTTGTTTGAGAATGTAGCCTTAGTAATTCATAATTTTCTGCATGCCTGGATATCTCACAAGTCATAATGACTGGCAAGTAAATACAGAATGAAGACTTTCTAATTACTAGGCAAAAAAAAAGTCTAAGCAATATTGTGTGGTACATTCATTTACCCAGATTTGTACTAATTGTACACTAATTAACATCTTGCCATCTTCTGCAATGAGACATCACTTCAGCTCTCTACTATATTTACTTTTTGCCAAAATAATACCTACAAGAATTTGCTGGTTTGAAACAGTTAAGCACCATGGGTAGGTTGTAACAGCATTCCACCATCACAGACCAAGCCTACATTAAAACCCACAACTGACCAGCTCCCTGAGCAAACACCAGCAGACAAAGCAAAGACTAAGCTGCTGATTTTCAAGCAGAAAACTAAGTGTTCATCTATGCAGTGTTTCAGAGATGGAGCCCCCATCCACTGTGTGGTGAGCTCCTTTACAAGCAGTGTGGAGGTCCAGGGCCAGCCCGAGCTGGCCACCAGAAGGCAGAGACCTTGCTCCCCTTCTCTGGTCCCCACCACATCCTCTGCACTTCCACCCATATGCTATTGCCTATTTATTTTGTGAGGGCTCTGGACGCTTGTCAAATCTCTTGGTGAGCCAATTCAGTTCACTATCTTGGCAAAAAAACTCACCCAGCAAAACCCAAAACATAAAATAACCCCAACGTAGCTTTCTGCTGGGTTAGCAAGCTGAAGGAGCTCAGAAAAAGGGATGCAGCCAGAACCAGAGCTGGCAAAGAGAAAAGGCAGAACTCCCTGCTGGGTGGGAGAGGAAGGGGGAGCAAAGCTTCCCCCATTCAGCAGAGCTGTTGGATGTACTCAGCTGTCTCGTGGAACTTCACCCGGAGTAACCTCCCTCGCAGGGTGCAGCTCTGCAATAGTTTCAGGCTGACTTCAGCTGGCACAGCTTCAGTGCTGCCTCCCCAGCCCTCTCTGCACTGGTGCTAGCCTGACCCCACAGCTGAGGAGCCAGCAGAAAAAAACCTCTTCCTTCCCCAAATTAAAGGCACTTGTCTTCCTCACGGTGGCCTTCCTGAATGGTTCACTGGTGGGGCCAGCCAGGACAGAGCCCACAGTGGGAAGAGGAGCAGGACTGTGGCAGCTTGAATTGCCTGGTGCACACCAAAAACCTGCACAAAGCTGTGCAAATAACACCCATTCCAGTTTAACACACACATTTCCATATGTGAGCAAACCCTGAGGTGGATACTAGAAGAAATGCACGATAAAGTGAGTTTGTAGCAAGCTCAGAACCTGACTTTCACCCTGCAAACATCCTTGTTGCCTCCAGGCCACTCTCAACCCCAACATCCTTGAAATTCATGGAAGTGCAAGAATCAGAAAGCCAGTCTCCTCTGGAGTCAAGCAGAGCCTACTTAACTGGATCAAGCACTCCTCTTTTCTTCAAAGGTTCACTTTGTCTCTATTTACACAGGAAGCTTCCAGATCTTTGCTGTGGCAAAAGTTAATCTACAGCCACATTACTGCAAGCATTCTTGCAGCATGATTCCGAGTTATTCCAACCTAATGCCACCAAAGCACAGGAAATAATTTGGTTTAGTGTCTTTAACTAAAGGCCACATGAATGCAAAAGGCTCACATATTCTTCCAAGTATCTATAAATTGATACTGCAACTCAGGTTGAGACATGCCAGCTATTTTAAGGGCTCCACGCTGAACCCCTGGGGCACTTCAGTTTCCTAAATCACTGGTTTGCAGACTTTCCTGGGGTATTCCTTCCTGCCTACAAGCAGGAGACATTCTCACCTCCCCACTCTCTCCAGTAAAAACATTTTGAGAGCTTCTCCTTGGGAGCAGCTTCCACACTGGCCTCCTGAAGGGGTACCGGTCCTAGAGTGATCCAGAGCATTGCCAGAAAGGTGCAATTTGGGCAGAAAGAGCTGAGAAACGGGGCCACAATCAAAAATACTCCTCTGCTCCTATTCTCTGCACTACTGGGAGTCTGTCTTCCCAGCCCCATCCTCCTCCCAGCTACCACCTCTGCAGCTCCCACAAACAAGCTGCATCTTCCCCACCTCCAGTCTGAGCAACACTGTCTTCCATGGCCTTCCTTACCCAAAGATTCCCATGTAACACAACCCTCAAAAATCCCCTGGCCACTTATTTTCATGATCCAAAGCCTATGCAAAACCCAGAGCCTGCATTATCTGTCACCACCAAACTGAAACTCCAAGCTGCATCCTGACTTCTTTGTTTTTTTCTTTTACTGAATAACCATCAGCAGGCACGTTCTGTTCAAAAGTCCCAACACTCTTTCCCTATCAACAACTTGCATTTCAAACTGCTCACTTCAAACTCAAGAGGATCCTTCTCAGTATCAGAACTCATTTTCTGGGCTGCCAGCACCACCACTGAAAAATGTGTCCTGTAAAACAGAAATACTGCTGAAGAAAACCTTGCTATGAGCTCCATAAGGACAACAGGAATAAGCCTGAGTCACTAAATAAGCAGCTACCAAATCCAGACAATATCTTCTTGTCAATGTGTATGATTGCAATTATAATCATGCTCTAAATATGAACACATCAAAAGCACCCTGACCTTTCTACTCTGAAATTACTTGGAAATATTTTAGGGCTTGAGCAGTTTGGTTTTAAAACTCACATTCTGTCTCAAAAAGGCTGCTTGTAAGTGAAGAAAAACAACAAAAAAACCCTCTAAGCTCATTTAGAATAGGATGAATAAGCAAAAAAAAGTTTGCTGCCTTGAAAACTGCCCAGGTCTGACTACTCAGGATACCTCCCCTCTGCTAAACTTAGCCCTTCAGTGACCCCCAGGGAGGAATGCAGGACCTGTGTATGTTATCGAGTTTATACGGATTAAACTTTAGCATAAACAACAGATCACTCCTAAATTCACTCCAAAAGCCAAATTCCTGACTATTTCTCAATGTCACTCCTTAATGTTCCTCTCTCTTCATTCCCCCCCCCCTTTTTTTTTTGCAATGTTTGGTGAATGTGGGACTATTAGATTCCAGACCACAAAAGAAATTGCTTCTCCTGCTCACTGAAAACTTGCCACTCCAACTGCTGATACTTTTCCACCTTGAAATCTGAGCACATCAATACATTTTCCTGAATATTTCTCATTAAAATAATTGGGGTTCGTGAGTTTGGCAGGAGGAAAAATGAAACTCACCAAGAAAGGTTCTTTCTCAAGTTTATTATTTAAAAATATGTTTGTTCCACTGTTTAAGCACTTAGACTTGAGGAGCAGAAAGTTGCAGATTTACAGTTTAAACAAGAATATTGATGCACCTATAGGGCTTGTGGCAACAGAAACTAGTATTAAGGCTCTTATTCACTACAGATTTCTTCTGGGCTACAGCTTTTCAAGTTCAGACTCATCAGTTGAAGTGAGGGAAAAATCCCTTTAGCTATTTTTGTTTCAGGAAAATAATACTTCACCACTAGCTGGGGCAGGGGGGAAGGAGGACGATGAACAAGAACCTCTTGATTCATCGTGTAGCTCATCCTCTGAGACAAAGAGCATCTTCCCTAATTAGAGAAGAAATAAAAAAGTAAACTAGAAGCAGTTGAAAAAACTGTTTCTCAGCATGCTCAGTGGGCATTAGCTGCGATTTCAGCAGCTTAGCAAGTCCCACCCCTGCGTGAGCTCAGCGGGGAGCTCAGGAGCACTGCACATTCTCCCTGCTCAGCAGGGACAGGGGCCGCTGCTCGGCTGATTTGCTGCAGGAATACTGGAAAATTGCCACCAAAATAGCAAATCTCGTGGAAAAAATAACCCCAAGAAACCCCCAGCAACTTCAATAAGGAGTTAAGAAAAAAGGGGGGGGGAAATCTCAGCTCGCACAGTTTCAAGATGTTGAACTCTTGCTGTATTACGGGGGCTTTTTTCGTTATCAGAATAAGCAAAAGGTTTAGGCTAAGTCAGAATTATACAAAATTGCCTCTAACAATTTAAGTGCAAACTTACTGTGCACTAACTCTTGCCACAAGTGGGCCATGGAAGCCAAAGACTGGCTGTAGAATCTGTAACAGCTTTCACATCCATAGCTATTTTTCTTTTAATTGGGAAGAGAAAAAAAAAACTAGGCAGACAAATAAAACACAACAAAGTCTTTATTTTAAAATGAAGTAACAGCTTAAGTTTCATTGGGTAACCAAGACTTAGTATCCCACATGCTATGCATTTAATGCTTTCAACTTAAGTACTGTTACTAGATCTTGTGCAGATAAAAACCCCTTTGCCTACTGCAACCTTTCTTATATACTGCACATAAGATTTCACTGGCAACATTTCAGAGTTACACACACGAGCAGCACCAGAGTAAGAACACAAATGTGCTTCTGTAATACAGTAACATTGCCATGAGAACAATGATTTCTGAATTTTCAACCCTCTGAGCACCCATTATGTTTGTTTTACTATTGCCAGAATAGATAGAAACATTTTTATCTCATCACATCACTCAAAATGAGTCTGCAGAAGTCTGATCATCCTAAAATGGGTGAAAGAACAGACTGGTCAGACTAATAAATCACATGGCTGGGACATCACACATTCAGGTTTCCCCTGTACATTTTGTATCTGGAAGTTTGAAATAAAAATGCTTTTTTTTCACTTCAGGGAATGCTTGGAAAATTTAAATCAATGGTGGTTGGTTGCTCAGAAAAAGAGCATAAACTTTTGCACATTGAGATGCCAGTTCAATGACATCTTTCCTATGGGTTTTTTCAACTTTGACCTATTACTTTTCAAGATTTGTCTGTAATCAAGTCCTCTTTAAAAAAGGGATTTAAATGTATGTGGGCCTTCTCCACCCCACCTTGGGGTGGGGAAATCTCAGACAACATTAGCTAAGGACTATTACTTTCAGGTCACTTGGGATATGATGGTAAAAGGAAAAGCCAGGGCCTTGTCAGAGCTCCTCACGGGATGCGAGGCAGTGGATTAATTCCCCTTTGCAACATACAGAGGGCCTGTGAACAAGGACTAAGGGGCCATGAAGATCACTTGCTGTATTTTATTAAACCAAGGAGCTAGTTCTCAAAACCCCAAGTCCATTGCTGCTGTCACATCCCTCCCTTCCAGGCAGCAGGTACCACATTCAGCCCCAGCGACGGGTGCATTTTGGGTGGGTTAGAAGTTGCTGGTCCCACCTTGTGAAACAATTTGGGTGCTACAGCTCCTCCAATCTAAAAGCTACTCAGAGTTCTACCACATGATTGCTGCCAGTCAAGCGGATTGAAAGGCACATTTTAATCTCCCTCACATTATCCTGGTCCTGGAATTTTTTCCTTTGAGCTCATTGTAATTGTGAGGCTGGTAGCTCAGGTCAGGGCAAGGGGCTCCCCATGGTAGGTGTTAGCTCACAAAGACAGCAGTTGTTTTCTCCTGCTAACCTACTCCCATTCCCCACACTGCCTACCTTGACTAACAGCTTCATCTTTAATAAATGCACTGCAATACACCAATAGCTTCAACAATACCACAGAGACAGAGGCCAGTGCCAAACGGTTAGTTAAGCAGATAAGAAAGGCACTCATTCTTCCTTAAAAAAAAAAAAAAAA
>VYZX01013350.1:113532-196669 GCA_013401335.1 Brachypteracias leptosomus
GGGGGGGCTGCTGCTCCTCACCCCCTGCAAAGCCTCCAAAGCATCCTGAAGGGTCCCTTCCTTCACCTCTCCCTCTCTTTGAGCTTCACCCACATTGCTCCTTGCAGGTTTGGCTCTCAGAAATAATCTCCAAACTAGTATTTGGAGTCTCCCCATACATCTCGGGCAAGAATATACCAAAAGTGAAGGAAGTATGTCCAAAATAGCCACACCAAAGCCCTTGCTTGTTCCCTCTACCTGCCCATATGCAACCCTAAGGGTACCAGAGCTCACCAGCCATGAATGATTAATTTGTTTTCTGCCCAGAAAAGTGCTGCTACCCCCCAAGAAACCATCCTCATCCCCAGGAGAACATGGTGTCAGTGTAGGGATTGTGGCCAGGCCACTTTGGTTCACACGGAGGGTGAATATAGAAGGAGAACTCGTTTTGACTCATTTCTGGTGAGCACCATAGAAGGAATGAGTGTGAGCACAGGGTATGAATGTGCAGGGAGGTGCTTGTCGAACTGCAGTATGGGACTAGCAATGCTGAATGAGCTGTGAGGAGGCTGAGGTTGTGTGGTTGGGGTTGCAGGAGGCTGGATTGCAGGAGGATGGAGTCATGGGATGCCTCAAAGTCAAAAGACAAGGATTTCAAGCCTAATGAGTCAAAGGGAAAGGAACTGAGGGGAGAATAAAACAGGAGATGCTACCGTTGGGTCAGAAGACTAAATATAGCAGCCGCGATGGGAGGATGTGAGTGTCCCATTCCTGACCATCATTGTTCTCTGCCAGGGAAGGGGTGAAATCCAGCCACTTACACACTCCTCAGCCTTCCTGGCATGGAGTGGTTTCCTGAGCAGGTTTCCATCCTCTCCAGATCCAAAGGGGAAAGAATGGAAATGTTTTCCCTGATGGGTATTTGCTACGACCATTTTTCAGGAGTTTGCAGCCATCCCTGGAACACTCCTAGATCACAAAGGTGGGCAGGGCAAGGATTCCTCATGAAACCTCTGCTTGTAGCCTGTGTTGTATAATGTAACTTTTGGGGGTTTTCAGTGTGAGCTCAGTAGAACCCTGTCAGAAATTCATAGTGATTTTTAAAATAAACTTTCTTACTCAATTCTTACCTGGCCTGCTGAAAAATTTCGTTGACTTTTTCCAGGAGAAAGCAATTTGAGGAGGAATCCTTCCCAGGAGTTCAATAATACGAGCAATGTGATCTAGAGAGAGGGAGGGAAGGCACCTCTAGGTACAAAGATAGTGACACTTCTGGCAGGGAAATGAGTACGACTGCTGGAGTCCTACCATCATCTCTGGAGAAGTATTTCCCAGGTTGAGGATCAAACAGACACTCCCCAGTTGCCATTTCAAATGCCTGGAAATGGAGCAGCATCATTAATTCACTAAGTGACTTGGAGTTTTTCTTCCCCATTAGCTCTGATAGTACCTCATTCCTTTGCTGTCACACAGAACTGATCCTAAAATAAGGAAATATTCGCATCATCTCAATAGGTACCATGGTGAAACAGCCCCTTTAGCTCCATCAGGGTGAAGATCAGTGTGTGCCTGATTCAGCCAAGTTTACATACAGCCTGTTAGTGCTGGTCACCTCCCATCCAGCCCCAGGGTCACCCCCAGCCCTACCAGGCAGCCTGTGCTCCAGATATCTGCAGGAGTTCCATAGTCTAGTCCAAGAAGCACCTCCAGGGCTCGGTACGGCTGGGTCTGGATCTCCTTGGAAAAAGGTTTGTACTGAAACAGAAGCAAATCCTCTGGTTATTATCCATAAACAAGTAACAGCAACACTTGTCACAAGCTTCCCAGGGAGTGAGGAGGACTCTGGGGTCACATCCTAAACTCTGTGCACGTTCTCAGCCCCAGGGTGAACTTAGCTCCCAACATTTCACATTGAACGTGGGGTTGAATTTCTGGCTGTAGGCTGAAGAAGTGGCCAAAGTTGGAAGTGTCTCCAAGAGAACAGGGGCTCAGCTCAGAGCAAGGAGTGCTAAATATAACACACCCCAAACCTGGTGTCTCTTCAGCACCCTGAAGTAGCTCTCCAGCTGTAAAAGGACAGAAAGGAGCACACAGAGTCCCCCACACAGTGTCCCCCATCACCCCAGGACTGATGGAGCAGACTCACCGTCCAGCACGCGCTGCCCAGATCTGCAATTTTCACTCCTATGCTCATTAAATCTGATTCTTCCAATCGATTGCCAAGATCACCTCCTAGATGGAAAAAGACAGAGAAAAATCAGGCCAAAACAGCATCACCATGGGAGGAATGTTTGTGGGAGAGCATCGTGTGAGGATAATGTAAAGGGTCTCATTGCTGATCTCTCAAAAAACTCTCCAGCCCTACATCTTATCGAATATTAGGACCATTCTCTCCAAATAACTTGTTTCTCAGAAAGCCTTGAAGATTAGCAGCACATAGAAGTGTCCCACAAACCTCAGAAATAGGGAACTCAGAATGTTTCAGGCTGGAAGGGACCTCTAGAGGTCATCTGCTCCAACCTCCCTACACAAGCAGGGACATCTCTATGTCATTGAGCTTTCTGATCAACCCATTTTCCATGTAAGCCTCTCAGGGGCTGAGACCAAACCTGCAGTGCTCACCTGGTCCCTGCAGCCTCAGATCTGTTCCCTGGCTGCAGCTGAGCATATCAGGCAGCAGCCTTTGGAGCCTGTTGTCACATCCATGCAGCAAGATGTTCTCTGGCTTGATGTCGGCGTGGATGATGCGGCAGCGCTCGTGCAGGAACTGCAGCCCTGCCAGGACCTGGGCAAACGGGCACGTCAGGGGTGCCAGGCTCCCCTCCACAGCTGGCAGAGCAGGGCTGCAAGCTGTGGACCTGCTAATTATCTGCAAGAGATTATCTGCAATAGATGGTCAGAGGCTGGAGCACCTCTCCGATGAAAACAGACTGAGAGAGTTGGGGTTGTTCAGCCTGGAGAAGAGAAGGCTCCAAAGGGACCTTATTGTGGCCTTCCAGGATCTGAAGGGGGCTACAAGAAAGCTGGGGAGGGATTTTTTAGGTTGTCTGGGGGGAATGGGTCAAAACTAGAGGTGGGGAGATTGAGAGGAGACGTTAGGAAGAAGTTCTTCCCCAGGAGGGTGGGGAGACACTGGCCCAGGTTGCCCAGAGAGGTGCTGGAAGCCCCATCCCTGGACATTGGGAAGGCCAGGCTGGCTGGGGCTGTGAGCAACTGATGTAGTGGGAGGGGTCCCTGCCCATGGCAGGGGGGTTGGAACGAGATGATCTTTAAGATCCCTTCCAACCCTGATGATTCTATGAGTCTATGATGGTTCCTGGCCAGCAGAGCAGTGAGGTTGATTGGGGTGGCTCTGGGGGTGTGGGCACAAAGGGTTTCATAAAATTGCCTAGAGTGGAAAAGACCTTTAAGATCATCGAGTCCAATCATTAACCCAACACTGACAAGTCCTCAACTTAAACCATATCCCTCAGCACTTTGTCTATGTGCTGAGCAAGAGGGGTCCTGTCAAACAGGGAAAGCCAAGGAGGTGCAGCATAACCCAGACAAGGGGAGGGAGAGACCAGGAGTGCACAGAGAGGGCAGGAGAGCCATGTAGGGAAAGAATGACTGATGGTGGAGCAGGGGAGAGGTAAACAACCCCTACCAGAGAGAAACATCCCCTATCAGAAATCACTCACAGCCAAAACACTGGTGGGAGAGCTACGTTTGGGTTTTAAACACCCCGCTCAGTCATAAAGGGCTGGCAAATATCCTCTGTATTATCAACTTCTATTCTGGGCTCAACACCAGCCCCAGGGAAATACCAACCTTAAATGGTAACTGTGGAACACGGGGAGATGTTTAAACAGCTAAACTAGACTGAATCAGAAGTAAATGCTGTCCCAGAGCTGAGCTGAAGGGGGGGGGGGAAAGGCTCTGAGATTTTATAATTAAAGCAGATAAGGGAATGGATCAGAGAAAAGGCTTGGTGGTGGAATGGGGCAGAGATTAACACCACCACATTTTTGTGTCACTTATTCAGGTGTTAGTGGGGTGTCTTTAGAGGAAGAAGAGGCTGTTCCAGAAAACAGGATGAAGAAGGGAATTATTTGCTTTCTTAGTGTCCCTAGAAGGGCACGGGAATCAGGGCAGCACATCTTCATCTTGGCAAGTGTGCAGGCTTCTGATAAACCTCAGCACAAGAGGCAAAATGTCGTTTTAACTATTCAGGTTTCCCATTCCTCAGCTCTTCCCAGCCAGCACACCAGAAACTCAGTGCTCATGGTCTGTTTGACAGGCACACCACATCCTTACAGGGGATTGAGCAGGAAAACCTTGATGTGGATGGAGCACCAGCCAACTGGAGCAATTTAGGAAGCCATCAGTTCAGTCTGTCCCCAAACAGTCCCCTGGGCTCTGACCCAGCTCCAGCTAAGCTCTCACCTGCTGTAAAGACCTTTTCACAAAAGGCAAAGGCAGTCCCTGGGCTGCATAGTTGCCCATCAGACACCTCAGGGAAGGACCCAGCACCTCAAACACCAAGCACATATATGGGAAGGAGTCAGGGATTCACTAACAGACAGAAGATGCAACCACCAGCCTTCTACCCTTCACCAGGGTAGCCAAATCCATCCGTATCCCTCTTGTCCCCTCCAGCCACCTCCAGTCCAGCTACTGCCTCCTCCTCATGGGAGCTCAGTGCTTGGATTTACACCACCCAGGCTCTGCTGAGCCAGAGCTGCAGCACCCTCAGCAGAAGGATATGGAAGCCATTCACTCCAATCATCCTGAAGTCATCCAACAAACAGACAATGTTCTCTCCTGCCTGGTCCTTCTTCTTCATGCTGTTCACCTGAGGGGGAGGATTCCAAGAAAGCTGCAATTAGAGGGATATAGATGCACAAGGACATGAAGAAACTGTTTCATCCCATTCCACAGTTGGCACTTCATGACAAACCCCATGAAAACAGCATCAGGCTCCAAAGACACAAGCAGAACCTGAACCCCCGAGCATGAGTGCTGTGGTACCTCCAGCTTGCTCCTCCAGCCTAGGAAGGTGTATCAGGAGGTTGCCCTCCCAGAGCACCAACCCTGCTCCAGCAATTCATACCTTTTTTTCCTCTCCACAGCCATAACTCTCAGGTTTTTGGCTCAACACACTCTGCAGCTGCCAGACCCACCTGCATGGGCAGCAGGAGCTTTGTGCTGGCGTGGCAGAGGAGCCCAGGTCCTCTCCTGGCAGCTCTGTGGGCACCAACCACCCTGTGCTGGTGGGACCAGCCCTGGAACCAGCTGTGTGCTGCTGAATGGAAGGCGTGTCTTGCAGAGAATTAGTAATAAATCAAGGGTAAGGCAGGGTTGTGCTGATGTGGAGAAAAGCAGCTCTCTGATTACATTAAATTAGCACCACTTGGTGCTTCCTCCCCTTGCATCACTGAGTCTGGCTCATGGCTCTTTAGATAGGACCCACAGATCTGCAGGTTTGAACTAAACCTTTCCCAGACCTGTTGGAGAAAGGCCTCAGAGTAATTAGAAATGCAAAATTTAATGGCTTTTACCCGTCTAAAGCTGATGTAACTTGGTATTTAGGCAAACTCCAAGAATTGTAGCCACCAGCTTTCTAGAACTAGCAGGTCAGGCCACCTCCAAAGGCAAGGAGCTGAGACCCAGATACAGGCACTTAATTACCACATCCATTAGCAGAGGCAGGAGGAAGCTTTGGGACTTCAGGAGTTTATTATATTTTTGCTACATCCTGATTTTTTTTTTTTTTTGGGCAGATATTTCCTTTTATTTCAGCCTCTTTTGTGGGACAGCAACACCCTCTGAGCTGGGAATGACACCAACACAGTGGATACACCCCCATCTTCTGCTCCAGAACATCACCACTTATTTTTTTGTTGGTTACCCACCTTATCTTCCTGCAGATTCCTCCTATTTACCTGATTTTGGGGCTCAGCTGAAAGAAATGGGCTGGCAGGGCAAGTGGGACACAGCTCTCTGTGCCAGCATCAGAGGAGAAAGGAGAGGGTGCTGGTTTCAGAGGGTGATTTCCATGCATGACCTGACTTTTTGCTGTTCCCTGTTCCCCACCTAACTCCTCAGACTGGGGGAGGAAGGGGTGATGAGGCTGATCCCTGAGCTTGGTGGCCATTCCCAGAGCCCCAGCACGTACATACACAGTGGAGCAGAGCAACCTCATCCTGGGCAGCCTCAGCAAAGCCTTCCCTGCTCTTCAGGAGCTTCACAGCCACGTCTTTCTTCCTCCTAGGAAACAAACCACAGCTGATAGTCAACCCATGCCAGAGTGGCCCTAACCAGCAGCACCTTCCCTCCTCCCAGCCACCCAGCCCTGGGCTGCCCAGTGAGGGTCTGCAGTGCACCAGGTTTGGGGGCATCTCTCCTGGCATCTGGACCAGCAAGGGGCTGGAGAGAAAAGGGCTCTAAAGGTGAAGAGTCAATGCAGAGCGAGGGCTGATCCCACCTCATTTCTATTTGGTTTCCAGGGACCAGCTCTGCTCGTGCACCCCAGTTTCATTACTGGTTTGCCCTGCTCTCAAGGGATGCTGATGCGCTCCAGGGCAGGCAGCCCGTGCTCTGCTGCTTCTGTCCTGCCCAGGCGATCAGCCACCCCTTCCCAGGAGCTCAGCCACCCCCTTCCCATCTCCCCAGAAGCTGGTGAGCCCCTCACCTCATGTCCTGGCACAGCCAGACGGTGGCAAAGGCTCCACAGCCCAGCTCGTGCAGAGCCCGGTAGCGCGTGTTGAGCACCTCTCCTTCTCTCACGGGGTGGTGGCCTCCTGTGGGGACCATCACCAAGAGACATCAGTGACATCTCTAGATGCTCTTAGGCTGCAAGAGGACAGCATCCTCCTGGAGGAACGGCCACACAGGTCCCCATGGCCTCCTCTGACCTGATATGATCTTGGCTGTGAAGCCACACACCCAAGAGCTGACCTGTGCATCCTGGCATCTCCTCCTGCCCCTTCTCCTCCATGGCCCAGCAGATCCCAGCTTGAAGGCACAGAGACAGTGGGGAACAGGTTGTAGGGCACGGGTGGGGTGATCTTCAGCACTTCCCTCCTTTCAAGAGAGTTGAGGAGCTGCAGGGTGTCCATTCCTCTGCTCATGCTGCACGTATTGATTCCCTCTCCCACCCCTGGTGTCCCCTTGCCCCTTTTTCCTTCCCATCTGCTCCACCAGCCCCTGGAGCCAGGTTGTTGGGAAGGCTCCTGGCACTTCACAGAGACAGGGATTATTTTAGGAGTTCAGAAGAGGGAAGCTGGCAGGGCAGGGCCAGGCAGGGATCCTGGGGGTGTGCACGGGGCCAGGTGGGAGTCTCAGGTTTCCCTCTGCCCAGTGTGGATTTCCAGGGGCTTAGTGGGGACTATGGGATCCCCTCCTGTGGCTGCAGCTGGGGAAAGCACCAGCTCCCTGTTCCCATGAGGAGGGCACATACCTGGGGCTTTCTCTGGCAGGAGGAGCCTCACATTGAAGCAGAAGGTGCTGCACATCTGTCTGGATGTGGGTGTATCACTGACCACCCTGGGACATCCCAGCCAGAGGCTGTGATGGAGAGAGAGGTTTCCCCAGGGGTTGTTCCTATGGCAGCCCAAGGTACAAGCACCAAGACAGCTCAGACTGGTGTAGAAGTGGCTCCAGCACCAAGCCCAGAGCCTGTGTTGCTAATGGATGTATAGATGTATAGAAGTATAGATGCTCCTCTAGCTGGGGTACCCCCAACCCAGCCTTTCATCACCTGGAAGTGTCACTTGCTGCACAGCCAAAGCTTCAGGTTCACACCCATTGCCAGAGCTTCATGACAGGGGATAATAATCCCAGTAGACCAAAAATCCTTCCCCCTCCTTATATTTTTACACCTCTACCTGTGGCATTTGTGCTGTTCAGAATCAATCTCTTTTAGCATTACCCTCCAGGATGCTGCACATCTGCATGGTCACTCTTTTCAGCAAATACTTAGCTATGAAACAGAGATTAAATCGAAATTTTCCTTATTTGTGCCCAGCCTGAGCATCTCAGCAACCTCACAAGCTCCCGCACCACATGGATGTGCCCAAACCCTCTTCACTCACATCACTGGGACCTCTGAGAGCTGGGCAGAGCCTGAAAGATTTTATATCCCTCACCATTCACCTGCCAAAGGAGAATTTGAGAATATGTAGAGGTGGGAGCTCAACAGCATCTTCCCCAGGTGGATTGTTATGGGGACAGGAGATTTAGGAGGGAAATTAGGACCTAAAGGCAACTCAGGGTGTAAAACACATCCCAGCACTAGGGCTGGTGGAGATTTCAAGCAGATCCCTGGGCCCTTGTGTCCTCCTTGCTGTGGAGGTGGGACAGGTCCATCCTTGGGCTTTACCTCCATCCACCCTCCCTAGATGGATGCCCTGGTAAGGGATGAGGAGCGTTGCTATGCAACTTGGTACAGGAGAGTGAAATGTCCTTTTCTGAGCTTTCTGATAAAGCGGGATTTATGTTTTGAAGTCCTTCACGGCTTGACAATTAAAAACAAACATTATCTTGCTTTTGTCACCCAAAATTACCTTGTGCAGGTCAGAGAATGAGATACACTGGTCCTGCCTGGTCTGAGAGAGCCACGGGTGGTGCTTTACCTGGGCAACTCCACCTGAGCTGCATGGAACAGCATCAAGAGCTGTCCACCACCAGCCTCTGGAGACCCAGAGCTCACCAGAGCACCACACACCCCCCTCCTCTGCATGAAGGCAGCCCTGGGAAGCCCTTGCTGAGCACGGCATCCCTGCAAGTCACCACATGAGACCAGCCCCACCAGCCCCAGGGTTCCCCCCCGACTCACCGAGCAGCAGCTCCCAGGCAGGGCACAGCTCCTCATCCAGCTTCTTCTGGAGCTCCCCAAAGGGAGATACCAGCTGGTCCTGCTCTCCTTTCAGTCTGTGCTGCCCAGCAGGGCACACCAAACCCTTCTGCAGGGCTGGATGGACGTGGTGAGGAGCAGGGCAGGGTATCAGATCACAGCCCTGCTGCTGGGAACAACCTTGGCTTGGGGAGAGCAGGGGACCCAGGACAGCTGGGGTGGGTTCACTTTACTGCTGGCCTCTCCCTGCCTCCCTGGCAGCAGGTCTGTCACCACAGCAGCTATTTATAGAGGGAAATTCACAGCTCTGCTGAGATGGAACCAGAGAAATCCTTCCCCTCTGCTCCACCAGCCCCAGACCCTGCAACCAGCACTCGTGGCCCAGCCTCACCCCCTGGCACAGCCACCCCCAGCCTGTGCCTGGCAGAGGGGACGGGCTCCCCAAGCCCCCCCGTGTGCCACCCTGAGGCTCCTCAGCCTCCAGCAGTGCAGCCAAACCCAACCAAGGGCTGGTGCTGGTGACCACAGAGAGCCCAGCTCCCTTCTCCTGTAGCTGCATCCACCCTGCAGCCCACTGCTCACCAAGGTGGCACCTGAGCATCCCAGCACCCACACAAGTGACCCCATACAGTGAAAATCCCATTCTTCTTTCCCAGCTGCCACCCTGCAGCAGAGCTGGGCACGTCCCAGCCTCCCTCATGGGGCCCTGGGCTCCTCCAGCTCAGGTTTCCTCACAGGGGCTGCAGAGCCCAAGCCCCAGCCCCCAAAAAGCAAAGGGTTAACCCTGCCTGGCAGGAGCTCTGGAGCTTCTCTCCCCTTGCCTGTGCCCCTCTGCTCTCACCTGCCTTCCCCACACTAAAAATAACGGGGCAGAGGCTGGGGCAGCACTCGGGGGACAAGGGATTTGTCACCTCGAGAAGCCCGGGTGGAAAGGAGGAACTCAAGACATGAGATAGAGAGAAGAGGGGGGAGAAACTGGATCCAAAACTCTGCTGGTAAAGGAAGGTGGGGTAGAGGGAAAGATGGGATAGAGGGGCCAGGAGCCAGCTTTGTCTGGGAAGAAGTTAAAGAATTAAGGTTTTGGGACAATTTAGGGACAATTTAGGAACATGAGGCTCCTGCCTCAACAGAAACTGAACCTCAAGCAACCCCCTCCCAGCTCACCCATTATAGGAAACCATGAGTGGAGCTGGAAGGTGGCTCCTCTGCAAGGGGATGGTCCCTCCTCCTGCTCTGGAAACTGCACAAGTGGAAGAACCACCAATGGAGGAACCATCAATGGAGGAACCACCAATGGAGGAACCACCAATGGAGGACCACAGAGGAACCACCAATGGAGGAACCACCAATGGAGGAACCACCAATGGAGGAACCACCAATGGAGGAACCACCAATGGAGGAACCACCAATGGAGGNGGACAGCGGAGGAACCAGCAATGGAGGACCCAGGAATGGAGGAACATGGAGGAACCACCAATGGAGGACCACGGAGGAACCATCAATGGAGGAACCAGCAATGGAGGAACCATCAATACCAGGTTACCTTGAAGAAACAGGTTATTGATAATAATAAACTGGGTAAAGCCCCAGTGCTCCCAGTACAGCTCCCAGGTGCTGGTGCTCAGGAGCACACACTTCAGGAGGCAAGAGTTCCAATTGCATCCTTGTCTAACACAAGCAGGTTGTATATTAAAATTTATTGAATTATTGTGTAAGAATTCTCTTTATTAAAATCATTTGGGCTCTAAACTGATTATTTACAGACAAAAAAACCTCTTGTATCACCAATAGATTCCTACATCTCCGAACAGTATCTACAAACAGTTATTACACTATGTAACAAAAGTCAGATATTTTTTTGTTGTTGTTTTTCAAGCTTTTTATATTAATTATTAATTCCAATTTGAGAGAGAGAGACGGTACCTGGGGTGCTCTGAGCAGAACTCAAGGTGTGGCGGGGTATAAATGGGGGTCAGGTCACACCATAACAGACAGAGAGACACCAAGTCACAAGGGCTGGGATGGGAGAGGACAGAGGAGCAGGAGAAGGACCATTAGAGCAAATGTACTGGGTGTTCTGGAAACCAAAAAGAATCATCCTGACAAGAAAGGCACCAAAAAAAGCAGCATCTCACTGCAACCAGGGCACACCCTGAAAAATAAAATTAAAAAAAAAAAAAAAAAGGCATTCCACCGAGGCAGCAGCATCTGAGAACCCTCTATTTTCATTAAAAAAACCCAACAAATAGCCATAATTTCTATAAAAAAAAGAAAATATTCCAGGTACAGGCTAAATTTGCCACCAGAGAGATGAAAGCAAAGCTCTCATGGACGTGGTGGGGGTGCCAGCTACTCTTGGTTGTGCCAAGAGGAGACATTCAGGTACATTAATGGGTATTTATCTTAATACTGATCAGTGTTTATGGTGGCAGCAAGCTCCTGTCTCTGGAAACTTGATGCCTGCCCTTGGAGAACATCACCTGAGACCATGGTGACAACAGTGACCTCCCCTTGGGTCTTGCAGGAGGGGAACGGGCACTGCCATGGGGCACCCACAGAACTTGCCACCTGGGAGAAGACAAGAACACCCAGAGAGGCTCCTCCACCCTTGAGGAGGAACATCTGCCCCCAGAGTGTTGGGACAAGCTGGTCGTGGAATCAGGCAGAGGCTGGAAGGAACTGGGAAGGCTGGTGAGGAATAAATAAATAAGTCTCCCCCTGCAGCAGGGGAGCCACTCAGAAAAGCTGTTTTGTGCAAATTTCACTGCACCAGAACCCTGTCGTGGTAAAGGGGATGGTGCCACAGGAGAGGGGCATGGACGGAGAGGGGGGGGGGACCATGCCTGACACCCAGGGTGATGCCAAGGAGGGACCTCCAGTGCATGTCCCCAGGGGTGTCTCAACACCCAGGAGAGATGGATGGGCACTGCCAGCTCCCCACCCTCACTGCACCTCTGCTGGGCAGTGCCTCCTGTCCAGCTACGTGAGGACAAGCTCAAGGTGTTCACTAAGTCAATCACCTACATTTAGCTCTAGTTTCAAGCCTTGGTTATTGCTCTAATCACAGCAGACGTCCACAGATACACTCAGATCATCCCCAACATCCAGGAACAGCACTGAGAAGGGAAAAAAAAAAAAGGATGTGGAGCTCTTAAGTGGACACCTGGACTCCTGTCACTACGATTCCAGGAGGTCCATCAAGTCCTCTGCCCTTGGCCAAGGTGAGGGGGATCCAGAGCTAAGCCCCAAGTCACCCTGTGCTGGGAGAACACAGAGATAGTTCTGCAGAAATAAAGACAGACATGAATGGGCTGCAGGGCCAGGATTCCAGCAGAGAGCCCCTGGCAGACACTCAGCACGTTGGAGAGGCCACAATGTCCATCTGTCCACACACAAGGGGACAACTCTTCCACTATACCTGCCTCGAACCAAGGAATCTCCTCCTGTAGTCCCTAAAGGAATGGACACTGGAGCTGCTTTTCCTCACCTGCCAACCCTTCCCTCCACCCACCTTCTTTTGGGCTGATTTCATTAGGCTTGGTGGAGACAGAGGTTTCAGAGATGCTGATTTCCCACAAGTTTTGGGGTCAGGCAAGAACAAACCCCAAACTGGTGGCCACAACAGGGGAAAAGAGACAAATCCTGCCTCCCCCCCCAACCCTTTTGTGGAGCAGGAGGTGGGATGGGGGTGCTGGCCACACTCTGGGCACAGAGAACTTGGGAATACTGCTGAGAGAGGGTGACAGGGGAGAGCTGGTTCCCCAGGAGGAGAGCCCAGCCTTAGCTTGTTGGGGTATTGCTCAGAGAACAGTTCTGCAACCACACGAAGCCACAGGGCTGGAATTACTGCTACATGCCATGTAAAGAGAGGTAGGGACATGATCCTGCCCTGGTTTAGCTCCAGTCAGTCCTGGCCCACACAGTCACCACCTGAGGGAGGTGACACCCAGGGGCCAGACCTGCCCCAGGCACGCAGGACACCAGCCTGGAATTAGCAGCAGGGAGGGCAGGAGTAAGGAGGGCACCCTTCCCAATGGGAATTAGCTCCCAGAAGGGCAGAGCCCTGCCCATAAGGCGCAGGAGGGAGGAGGGAGGAGCTGCCCAGGGGCAGCTGGCAACGAACTGGGCTTGTGCCTGCCCCAGCCTCTCCTCCCTCAGGGATCATTCCTGGCTGCAGGACAACTCCTGTGGGTGTGCTTCACGGCTTCCCCGAGCTCACAGCTCACCAGAAACCCCCTCCACGTGCCACGGCAGGGAGGTGAGGCTGTGAGGAAGGGGTAAGGCAAGCCTAGCAACGAGCAACAGCCAAGCCTTGAGCTGAGCTGTGGGGCAATGCAAGCTGCTGTTCCAACAGAGACAGCTACGAGTCAGCCCTGCAGGCAAAGCAGTGGGGAGAAGGTTGCTCCAGTGCTGACAGACGTTTGTCAGTAGAAGTGCACAGAGATAACTCCTCCAAGGGAAAGCTTTGCCTCAAAGCCACGAAATCCAACATTCTTCCTTTAAGCATTTAAATACATTAACTTTCTGAGGGGTATTTACAAGTCCAGTTCAGAGCAGCAGAAGAGCGAGACACCGGAGGGAGGGAGGGAGGGGGAGTGGCACAAGGCATTTGTTGTGCTTTTCCAAAGAGCAGGACAACCCCTGACCACGAGGAACCAGGAAAATGGGTCAGTGGAGGCCAAGGGGAGCCAGGCAGTGACTCTTCCATGCTGAATTTGTCCTGAGGGAACGGGCAAGAGGGTGCTGTCCATCTGCAGCAGACCCCGTGGCAAACGCACGTGCTGGTGAGCACCTTATGTCCAAGCAGGTGTTGCACACAAGCTGTCAGAGACCACAACACTGGGCACCCAGAGACCTTCACCACTGGATGCTCTCTACATCCAGCACCGGTGAGGACACTGCTGCAAGGAGGTTTCTCAGGTGGGATGCTGCTCAGAGACTCCACAGACACGGGGTTGTCACCTGGCTCTTCAACACCGTCGCTTGGAAACTTGGCACATTCACAGAACATCTGGAGGAAGGAGCTTGTGAGGTCCCCCCCTGACAGTCTTGCCAGCTGAAAACCAACGTTTGTTTTGTTTGTTTTGCTTTTAAAAAGACAAAAAAAACCTGTAAAAAAATATTCTCTGAGATGCAAGGACGCTTGTACTTGGTACTGCCTTGGCCATCCCTGGTCGTGTCAGCCGGGGGTTCCTGGGACAGGCTGGTTGCAATGGCAGCAGGACACCCTGGGGAGAGCTGGGATGATGAGCACTGTCCCCAGCCAGGCAGGGCAGAGGGAGCAGTCTGTCTGTGCCTGTCACAAATCTGTGACCTTGTTCTCCACAGCTGCTGCAATCTGTTGTAGCCTGTACCCGAGCTGCATCTTCTGGGCCGTGGGGTCTTCTTCCAAGGCAGTGATGATCTGCAAGGAGACAGAGCTCAGCTCAGCCCTTCTCCAGCACACAGCTCCAAGCTGGGACCCCAGGGTGCTCAAGACTAGGGTGGGTATGGACTCATTCATCTCAAATTAACCACAAAATACCCACTCTAGACTTGCCCTAATAACTTATCAACCTCCTAGTGCCAAGAGGATGCTAAACTTCCCACCTGAAAATATCTGCAGTGATTTAATCTGGACTAACTGCATTTTAAGTACAGGATTTGGATACTAAAGTCAAAAAAAAAAAAAAGCAGAGCACATGAAATCTCAACAGCCTCCAAGTTAGAGATAAGCCCTTTTTTGTTATTTCCTCCCTCTCTGATAAGAATAAAGCAAACATAACATGAAGTTACCCATGCCAAGACACACTGCACAGCATTGTAGCAGGCTGGCTGCTCTTAATTATTAATTTGGGGAGGTTTTTTTGGCTTGGAGACACACACTCACCTGGTCATAGTACTTATTGATGTATTTGTACAATTCGTGGAGAGCCACCAGGGAATTGAGGTCACCTGAGTAATTCTGAAGGTAAGAGAGGAAACGAGACAAAATCAGGAGACACCAAAAAAATTGTTGCTCTCAATTCTGTGCCCTCTTGACCACAGTTTTATTTCCAGTGCCAGCTGGAATCTCTTATCCCTACATGAAGTTTCTCTTAGACATTGAGGTGAGGTGTAATAATTTTATTTACCCGTGATAGCTCAGCCAGGGCAGAGTTCATCTCCTGGTCACTGGCAGAGATGGTCTGACGGATGTCTGCATAATACCTATAAAAAAATACACAAATAATTAATATATTATTCCTCTTACCCCCTTTTTTGCTGCTTAAACTACAACTCCTCAGGTTCCTTGCTCACCTTTCCACCATCTGCTTGTAGCGAGGGATGTCCCGGGCGTAGAGCAGCTTGTTGATTGGAGAGTCCTTGAACATCCAAAACCAGAATGGATTAGAAAAAGCTCCTTCATCATGCTGTGGATCAATCTTAGCAGGTAACATCATCACTGCTATTTGCTGTCAGGATCAGGACCAGGAATGTGTGTCCTCTGCATGAAGGGGCACTTCAAACACCAGGCTCCCTTCTGAGGAACCAGGGGGCTCCAGCCTTCCACTTGGAGCTGGGTGATGACCAGTAAGAGGTCCCACTGGCTATGGGTTTGCAGAGCTGGCTCCTGAAATCCTCCAGAGATTCACCCATCCCATCCCATCCCATCCCTGCTGACATGTCCAGGACTGTTCCACCCTCAGTACAGGGTGAGTAGTGGTGGTAGAAAGTTGTTCTGGATCTCCCAAGATGCCTCCTGTGACTGCCACAGCCAACTAGAGTTTAGCTCTGCCCCCTAAATAGGTGTAAACTAAATAAAAAGCACCTCCCAACAACTTCTTCTCTATGCTAAACAACGTTGGCCTCTCCCTCCTCTCTTCTCAGCAGTCCCCACCATCTTCTAGAGCTCCAGTGGCATCAAGGATGGGTCTGGCCTGTCCTCCCAGAGGGGTTCCATAGATGTTATTGCCTTCCTGGGGCAGCAACACCCACCTACCCATGCCAGCCCTGCTCCCTCTGTACTTACCCTCCCTAACTTGTGGTCAGCGATGGTGCAGGAGTCCATGAAGGTCTGGGCAATGACCAGGAGCACAGCATCCACATTGTCTGATGTCTGCACATCAAAAACAAACTGGGGGTTCTTGATGATGTTGATCCAGAACCTCAGGGGCAGGCTGCAGAGAGGACAGAAGCACAAGAGGGTGTCACCAAAGGCAGCAAGTGCTGAAAGATGCTCCACACACAACTGCACCCCCCAACAAAACCAGTTTCACACCACGCCGTGGGGATTTCCACTCCTATTTTGCTCCTCCTCAGCAGACAAAGGTCTCTTTGCAAGTGAGCAGCTCCAGGCAGCTCAGGAGTGTCTCCTCCAGGGCTCACAGGGACTCCATACCTGTTTGTCTTCCAGATATGGATGGTCTCAGGGTCTGCAATCCCATAGTGCATGGCCTGCTCATCCAGCAGGTCAAAGAAGTACTTGACTGCCAGAGGAACGGGGCGGTTGGTGCTGAGGATCACCTGGAACAAGTCATCCACAAACTTCTGCAGGGTGCCCTGGGGAGAACCAAGCAGGACAGAGTCAGAGCAGGCAGAGTGGGGAGCTCAGGTCCTCCTCTTCTGCTCAGCAATCATAGAATGGTTGAGGTTGGAAGGGACCTTCCAAGGTCATCTAGTTCCAACCCATCATGGCAGCTGCTCTTTGTGTTTATGTGACAAATGAGGTACCTAAACCATCTCTGATCATGTTTCCTTACAGACACCATGACAACAAAGAGCATAAGGACATTTCTGCACATCAGAGGTGCCCAGTTTTTATTTCACCAAAGCAGAAGCAGCTGGTCCACAAGAAATTTAATGATTAAGCTCTAGACTCTTATTGTCCATAACGATTAAGCTCTAGATTCTTATTTTCCATAACAATTAAGCTCTAGATTCTTATTTTCCATAACAATTAAGCTCTAGATTCTTATTTTCCATAACAATTAAGCTCTAGATTCTTATTTTCCATAACAATTAAGCTCTAGATTCTTATTTTCCATAACAATTAAGCTCTAGATTCTTATTTTCCATAACAATTAAGCTCTAGATTCTTATTTTCCATAACAATTAAGCTCTAGATTCTTATTTTCCATAACAATTAAGCTCTAGATTCTTATTTTCCATAACAATTAAGCTCTAGATTCTTATTTTCCATAACAATTAAGCTCTAGATTCTTATTTTCCATAACAATTAAGCTCTAGATTCTTATTTTCCATAACAATTAAGCTCTAGATTCTTATTTTCCATAACAATTAAGCTCTAGATTCTTATTTTCCATAACAATTAAGCTCTAGATTCTTATTTTCCATAACAATTAAGCTCTAGATTCTTATTTTCCATAACAATTAAGCTCTAGATTCTTATTTTCCATAACAATTAAGCTCTAGATTCTTATTTTCCATAACAATTAAGCTCTAGATTCTTATTTTCCATAACAATTAAGCTCTAGATTCTTATTTTCCATAACAATTAAGCTCTAGATTCTTATTTTCCACAACAATTAAGCTCTAGATTCTTATTTTCCATAACAATTAAGCTCTAGATTCTTATTTTCCATAACAATTAGCTCTAGATTCTTATTGTCCATAACAATTAAGCTCTAGATTCTTATTGTCCATAACAATTAGCTCTAGATTCTTATTTTCCATAACAATTAGCTCTAGATCCTTAGCATCACTGCTGGATAATGTTTACATGATGTGTGCACTGAGGATGTTCTTCCCAATGAAAACTTTTGAGCAAAAGGGATCAAAAATTTGAGAGGCTACAGCTCCAAAGAATAAGATCTAAATGATGGCCCTGGATTTTTAAGGTCATTTTTTCCTAAGTTTGTATCAAAACCATGTGTCACTGCTCTTTTCAAGATAATGCTCTTCAAGAGACTTTATCAGGAGGAGGGGTAATGGTTTCAAACAAAGAGGGGAGATTTAGACTAGAGATTAGGGAGAAATTCTTCCCTGTGAGGGTGGAACAGGCTGCCCAGGAAAGTTGATTCCCCCTCCTTGAAAGTATTCAACGCAGGATGGGGCTCTGAGCAACCTGCTCTAGTGGGAGGTGTCCCTGCCCATGGTGGGGGGGTTGGAACTATATTTAAGGTCCCTTCCAACCCAAACTATTCTCTGATGCTTCTCACCTTCATTGAGAGCAGGCGTGTCAGGTAGATCTCAGGGATGGCCTTGGCTCTCTCCCGGTCTCTCAGGCTCCCCCGTCGGTGCTTGGGGAGCTCTGGCTCCTCTGTTGGCTTCACCAGGTGCCAAAGTTTGATCCCCCCTTCATCTGCATCTTCCAGCATTGGTGTTTCTAAAACAAGCAGGTGTTTACAGGTGAGTTGTTCTCTCCCAGCAGCATAAAGCTGGGGCTATGGCAAAGAGATTTGTCCCACTAACTGGTGGCAAGTGCTAGAAAACCATTTGAGATTTGTCCCACCAACTGGCAAGTGCTAGAAAATCATTTGAGATTTGTCCCACCAACTGGCAAGTGCTAGAAAATCATTTGATGAGGGCAGGACACCAAACTCACTCTCTCCTGGGATGTAATCCTGATTCTCCCTATGGATGTGCTTGGTCAGGCGTGGGACCAGTGCTACTGTTGCTCCATCAGGCACCTGCACACAAGGAAAAATTAAGATTAAAACCAGAGGGTGTTTTTCTCATCAGCACAATAGACAAGTGCTTGTAAAACAAAACAGACCAAACCACTACTAGAAACAGGGCCAGAAACAGGAATTTTGGGGTATCGGCACTGTCTTTCCTGATGGTGTTTGTACCAATTAAACTGCTGTGTAAAGCACAATGAAGATGATAACACTCAGGGACTGAGGTTGTTCACATCTAGAACACGTTGCAGCAAAGCACCACACATTGGTGCAGGGTGGTTAAAATAAACCCAACCCTCTTTCCATGCCCAGAAGCTCCTCTGCAGCTCAGCACACTATCACCTAGTGGGACATTTACAGGTCCAGCAGCACCACCTGCCTTGCAGGAGCCACCAGGCATGAATTTGTGCATCTCCTTCCAAGCTCTACACCTGCAGGAGCAGGTTGAGGAAGGGGCTGTGCTTGTTGAAGGACACAGCATTGAGTTAATCTGAATATGGTGCTGCAGGAGAGCTCCAGCCTTCTGGCAGTGATGGGAGCTGTGAGGAGGGACAGGGCAGTGGCAGCCTGAGCTCTGACCTTGTAGTGCTGGAGGGTGTTCAGGCGTTTCCAGGTTCCCTGGACAACTGATGTCACGTCCTCGTCGGACAGGATCAGGTGACCTGCCAGCCCTGATCTCCACTCTGCAGCCAGTAAAACACACAAAATTAAAAGATAAACTGTTAATTGGAGGCATTTCTGAAGCCCACTGGGCTTCAGCCTGGCTGACCTTGTTGCACACCCCCTGATCCTCATCAACCTTCACCCAGGCTGTCTTGTAGGCAACATAACCTGAGCAAGTGTCCCTAAAAATGCCAAGTCCTGCAGTCACAGGACCTTCTGTGACCACAGGGGCAGGTGGCCTCATGGCCTCCCACGTTCCACTCCCCAGGTTCCTACAAATGGTCAGATTGGGACTTTCCTAGCAGGTGATTCAACCTGCAAATACACACCCATGCTCCTTATTAGCTACTATCCCCCCATCTGCTCCTCTACAAATGTCACCACTGATCTGCAACAGCCACAGAATGAAGAAGATGGAGAAAATTGTGGTTTCCCCTCACTGTGTAAGCCCCACTGGGAGTAAAATCCTTCCTGACATACATTATTGAGATGCTGCCATTGATTCCACTGGCAGGAAGAGTCAGTCTATGACTACGACATCTATGTCACACTCAAATAATCCTACACATTCTCCATGCTTCTTTTTTTTCCCTTGTGTCCCTTTACCCAAGCCATTGCCATGGTCCAAGTCTGGCAAAGAACACCACGAAACGGAAGAGGCTGGACCTAATTGCTTTTCCCACCTTTGCCTCTTGCTTTTAGCCTCTTTTTAGCCTCTTTCCTGCATCGTATGCCCTGTTGGGTCCAGCCAGAGCACACCCAGACATCATGCCAGCCAGGGAGCTGTGCCCAGATGGCAAATGACCACCCTTCCACTTCCCCACTGAGTTTTGGCCCCAAGGAGTCCTGCTCACCAAGGTCCAGGGTGTCGGGGTCTGGTCGGTGACAGTATGGTGTCCCTTTATAGATCTGATCCAGGATTTTCTCCTTCACCTGGGTGATGGTGTCACAGTCCAGCACCTTGGCAGAAATCCCTTGGGAGTCCTCTGCCCCTCCTGCAGCAACTCCTGCTTGTGTCAAAGCGTTTAAGGTCTGGGGAAAGACAAGGAAAAGGTCAGAGCTGATAGGATTTCATCTGACACATTTACACCCTGCATGGTTGGCATTAAGGCAAGTTAACACTTAGTCCTTTCACTGGAAGAGTTTCAGGAAAAGAAAACATCATAGATGTCAAGCAGAGTCTTCTCAGTCTTGCAGCAAGAGCTGGAAGCCCATTCAGCAGTTGAAGAGGGGCTTTGATGTGCCATCAGCAATTTCATCCCCTTATTTCTAGGCAGAGAGCACAGCACATACACCAGATCATGGTGGTGATGGCTCCTACCAACCTGGGGCTGAAGTGCCTGATTTAGCAGAGCTCTTGGCAGCTGGGAGAAACCTGGCTCCAGGAGACAGTGGCAGGATGCTTCACTTCTGCCTCAACCAGAAACTTCCAGCCCTGTTGCAGCAGAGAACCCAAAGGGAATAGAAGATTTGGTGCTTACCAGAGTCCTGTACTCCAGGTCCTCTCTCAACAGGCGGTTGTCATTGAGGGTGTATTTGGCTTTCCCTGTCACCCAGTCGACTGGCCCTTTGTCCACCTGGTGCTTGATGCCACGGAAGAGCATGTACAGGGGCTCCCCAACAGAATCCTGGGGTAGGAAAGGAGTTTCACCCAAGAGAAATTCAGTTTGCTCCTCCAAAGGCTTGGAAATGTGGTCAGCCAACAGAGGAGGAGCAGTTCTGAGGATACAGGAGCTAAGCACAGACAGAACCTCTGCTCTCAGCTCCTGCTCCACGCACAGGGGACAACTATCAGGTGGATGCACAAGACCAAGGCATTGCTCTGCCTCCTTGGCACTGATCTGAGAGACTCCCCTTGCCACCCACTCCTCAGGGAAGGAATTAAATCAGCATCTGTCCTCCCCACACACAGACCAGCCTATGGTTAGCATGTCTCAAGAGAAAGGAGCTACACTGAGCTCTCCATGATCCAGCAAGACATCCTGAAAGCAATGATGCTCTAAGCATCCCCCATCCCCAGTGAACAGCCCAGCTCTCATTCCCCACCCTGAAATACAGGATGATTCTGTAGCTGTCTCCCCTTTTGGCCCCTCCACACCACAAGGAGCTCACCCTCACAAAGGCGTAGAGGCAGATGGACATCCAGTTGGTCAAGAGCTTCTCCACCACTGTCTCTGTCCTGAAAGAGAGCACGAGGTGGGTCACAGAATATGGTGCAGAGCAGGGAGGGACTTGGAGATATTCTATGATTCTAAGGTCACCCTCTTGAGAAAAGAACACACTAAGGGATGATAGAGGATCAAGAGAGAGGGGGAAAAAAACCCCAAACACAAAAAAGTGTGACCAGTAACATTAATGCTTTTGATGTCACTTCTTCGAGGCACTTTCCAGCCTGAAGGAGGCACCAAATCACAAAGTGTAGAGACAAGCAGGCAGGGGACAGAGGAAAGCTGCTGACAGGTCTCAAGGGAAACTTGTGCAGATCAGAAGGATGGACCAGACAGGGGGCTAAAGGGGATCCAAACACTGGAGATATTTCAGTTTAACTGCCAAAAATGGCACAGCTGTGAGCTCAGGGATCTCCAAACATCAGTGTGAGACCAGTAGACCTGGCAGAGTCCTAGTACCTGAACACAGGGAGAGGGTTAGTGCACAACAGCTTCAAAAGGGGAGGAATTTGGGGTGGGCAACCCCAGATTCCTGTTTTCACATGTTTTCTGTGAGTTGCTGACTGGAGAGAGGGGTATCACTGCTACTGCTTCCTCCTGTTTGATGCATGTTGCCTGGACACACACTGGTCTGACCATGCCATGATGTTGTTGCACTCCCAGGGGTTTCAGAGCTCGGCAGCAAGGCTCCATCCCTTCAGGGAGCTAAATGCTGTGAGACCACAGCTGCCTCACCCACCTCCTCAGCATCAGCTTGGGGTTCTTGGCCACGTACTGCTCCACCAGGTCATTGAGGAGCGTTTTGAGGATGTCAGTGAAGTACTCCAGCTTCCCATGCAGGGACACAGTCAGCAGTGAGGCCACGTAGGCTCTGTCTCGTGGGGAGAAGGTGCGTTGGATTTCCAGAGTGTGGATGAACTGGTGGGGGAGAGAGAGAAGCCAGGGTGTGAATAAGCTGAAAACACAACACTCAGCTCCTGCCTCTTGGGAGAAGCGCTGCTGGAGGGAGATACTGAGGAACAAGCTCCAACAGACACTGCTCCATGCAATCAGTTGCCAGTGACATGGTCCTGACCCCACTGCAAGGCTTGTGGGACATTACCTTGGTGAGGAAGAGCTTGCTGTTGAGCAGGTTGGAGAGCTGGACCAAGCCCTGCTCCACGGTTTGCCGCCGGCACTCGGGGATGTCCAGGTCCCTCTGCAGGGGAGACTCTCGGTGGCCAGGGAAGAAAATACGTTCTGCATAGGACTTGTAGTCCAGGAAAGGGATTCCTGTGCCCACCAGGTCACTGGTGAGGTCCATCATCTCAGTCATCAGGTCTGGGGGAAAGGAAATGCCCGTGAGGTTGGCTACGTGATCATACACCTCATGCTCTGCACCATCAGGAGAGTGCAGGGACTGGGGGCAGCAGGGTGGGACTGAGGAGAGGAAGGATGAAGAGGCACAGTGGGGGCTAATTGTACAACTAGACACTGGGAGGAGACTTCCAGCCTTGGGGAAAGAACCAAAAGGTGAATTTGGTGACTCTCATTTCCAGCCAGGGGCTGGCCTCCAGTTTTAATTCAGCCTGCCCTACACAAAGGCTGTGCTAGCTTGTCCCTAAGATCTCTCCAGTTGTGCTGTCCTGACCTGGAGCTCCTCATCTCAGTGGAGGATCACAGATCACTGTGCTCTGAATTAAAAATAATTAAAACTGGAGGAATTTGGCTCTATGTCTCAATGCATCAGCACAGGATGAAGTTATTGTCTGCTCTGAGCTACCCAAACAAGTACACAGGGATGGAGAAAGAAGTAGGGCTAAGAGTGGTCCTTCAAGCTTCCCTCAGTGACTGACCTGTGAATTCCTTTTTGCATCTGTCCCGGACACTTGTCTCCAGATTTTCCAGCTGGATTTGAACTTTCTTGTAATCCCTCAGAGCCTGTTTGCTCTTCCTCCTGCAAGAAGAAGCAGAACTGTTCCCAGTGGCCCTAGCCCAGGGGTTGCCCTTGCCAACTGTTGTGTGGCTGCCAAAGGCTCCAGGGCAACTGGTGTCGAGGGGATTTCTGCTGAATATCTTCTTTGCAGGATACCAAAGAGAGTTCTGGAAGCTGGATGTGCCTCTTGGAGCACCCATCAGGTGTGGGCCGTGACCAGCAGGTGCAACACACCTCACACATCCACCACCACCAAATAAAAATGGCACAAAATAAAAACTAGGACCTTGTTCAGGCCCGGGACCACGTCCACCCAATAATGTTGTGGAGAAAATGAAAGATCTCCTAGAAAGCCAGAGTTTCTTACCTGTAAATGAAGACAATGACCAGAACAATGAGTGCCACGAAGGAGGCACCAACACCCAGGCCAATCTGTGCCTCCAGAGGGAAGGTGAGCTGGCTTTCTGTGTCATACTGCACCCTGCCCAGGAGGAAGTTCAGGTTGCCCATCTGCACCTGTAAGAGCACGTGCCCTGGTGTAAACTCAATGAAATGCAAAGCCACAAAGCTTCTCCTGAATGGGTAGGGGTGGCACACAGCAAAGCTGTCCCACAGCAACCTCCTGAACTCAGCTGGATCGTTCTGGAGGCCCTATTACAAGAAAGATCTGGATGTGCTGGGATGTGTCCAAAGAAGGGCCACGAGGATCATCTCCTATGAAGACAGACTGAGAGAGTTGGGGTTGTTCAGTCTGGAGAAGAGAAGGCTCCAAGGAGACCTTATTGTGGCCTTCCAGGATCTGAAGGGGGCTACAAGAAAGCTGGGGAGGGATTTTTTAGGTTGTCTGGGGGGAATGGGTCAAAACTAGAGGTGGGGAGATTGAGATGAGACGTTAGGAAGAAGTTCTTCCCCAGGAGGGTGGGGAGACACTGGCCCAGGTTGCCCAGAGAGGTGCTGGAAGCCCCATCCCTGGAATTTAAGGCCAGGCTGGATGGAGCTGTGAGCAACCTGATCAGAGTTCCATGGCAGGGGGGTTGGAACTGGATGATCTTTAAGGTCCCTTCCAACCCTGACAATTCTACGATTCGCTTTCAGGCAACGTTTGGTGAGTAAAAGCAGAGGTGATGCCCTCCCCTGTTCCCTACTGGGCCTTCTCCTTTCCTCCACTTGCCATCCCACTCTCTGCCTCCACCACTTTTCCTTGTGCTTCAATAAATGACAGGATTTCTTGTGGCCCTGCTGGTTCCCTACCGTGAACTCCGGGAGCAGGTCCGTGCCCTCCCGCTTGGTGCGGTGCCGCGGAGCCGGCTGCTCGGAGGGAGGCTCACAGTAGAGGTGGTTCCTGGTCAGTGTCTTCACCACACAGATCCCTTCCCCAATCATGGCCATCACCTCATCCTTGGAAATAGCCAGATCCAGATTTTCCCCCTGGAACAGAGTTGGAACAGCACAATGGGTCTGGAGAAGATGGAGGAGACCAACACCAGCCTTTTTTTCCTTCTCTGACAAGGCTCGTGGTTGAATTGGCTGCAGAAGGTCCATTTGTAGGCTAAAAAAGTCACTTGTGCATGATTAAATTATAGCTTTAGGCCTGTAGCATGGTGTAATGTTATAAATAGCTTGGCTCCTTAAGGTTCTGCAGCCACAGCTCTTCCCTCTGTGTACCTGCTACACACACACACAACTTGCATTTATTTAATGTCAGTTAACCCAGGCACCCACCAAAGCCTTTCAGAGGTGTAACACAGTGATGCTGCTCTTATCTGCTACACAAATCCTTAATTTGGGGAGATTAAGACCTGTCTTTTTGGTTTATTTTTTTTAATTAAACCATACTAACTAATTTTAATGACGTTTTGATGCTTTCCAAGCTGGATCCTGCAGCAGCATTTTCATGCTTTTTCCATGTAAAAAAAAAAATACCTCAGAGATTTTTTTTCCTCACATATACAGAAAAAAACCCCACAAACATTAGTCCCTCTGCCCTTGCATATCATCTTTAAAGAGGAATTTTCCTAGTAACAGGTCTTACTCCCTACTGCCAGGATTCTTTTCCTCCTAAGTTACATCTAGAGGAATCTTAAGTTATGAAAAATCTGAGCAGCTGAGAATAGGATGTGGGGGTTTATTTAGTACTAATATCTCCTATACAAATAGCTTATTAGAATTAAAAATAAAAGAACATGGAAGTTTTCAAAAGCCTTAATGATTTATGGGCATAAGAGGCTTTTTGGATGCACTTTTCCCCTCTTCTTAGGTAGTTTCTCAGTGCTGTGACAGGCTGCAAACCTGTCAGATGCTTTAAAACCTCGGATGCTGCACAACATTAATTTGAAACACTCAGGTTAGGAATAACTTTGATATAAAGCACATTATTTGCAGCTAATTTCTGTGTTACCTCCACAGAGATGACACTCCCTGGCTTGTGACGATAGGGCTTGGCAGGGTCCTCAGCATTCAGAGGTTTGAGGATGGGGTTGACTTCATAAGAGAAGGGCATGGGGTGCAAGGAGTTGAAATCAAAGCTGAGATTATCCAGAATAAATTCCAGCTTGACGTGGACGCTCCGCAGCAGCAGGTTGATGGCTGGAGTTTTGCAGAGGATCAGATAGGAGGAGTTCACCAGACATGGTTCTTCAAACTGAATGTGAACAGCAAAACCAGGGTCAGCAGTGGGAACACTAAATGATTCTCCTGCAGCTCTGCAATACTCCCCAGCCCTCAGCAGACTGGGGCCAGTCTACATTCCTTTTAGCTGGAGTAATGCCAGGGAAACTCTGCTTAATTGGAGAGGGAAAATCCCCCAGAGCTGAGGAATTCCCCACATCCCCCTAAAGAACGTTTTATAGCACTGGTTTTGTTGCACATACCCAGGTCTCAGCAGCAGGAATCAGCTTTGACACTCCCCCAGCAGCAAATTCTAGAGGGGCATCAGCTTTAGATCTCCCTGCTCTGACCCAAGACCTTCAGTGCAAGGCTGATTCCCCAGCCTGAATTCTTCTGTTAAATAAATGTTCCTTTGTCTGGCTGGATATATTTTATATCATTTGGGGAAAGCACTAATGGGTTTTTTCCTCCTCTACAGCCACAAAAGCTTTCCTAAGAACATGGTAAAACCAGCTACTACTGATGCATGAGCATCAGGAGCATGTTCTCCCAGTTCATGAAGAGGAAAACCCTCCACCTTTTGCACTAACAATGCAAATCCTCCTCATACCTTGGCTGCCAAACACCCTCGACCTCTGCAAATCCTGCTGCATGCTGTGACCTTGATGATCACACCAGTGTGGTGACCCACCTCAGGTCACTGGCAGCAGGAGAGCAGAAAATGCTGGTGGAACTGATAATTTCACTGGGTTTGTATCTCAGAGTGAGAGAGAGCCCAGGGGCCATAGACAGATGGGCTGAACTAAGCCAAAGGAGGCGTGTGGAGCACGGGCATGCTCAGGACACCAACTATCTGGTTCAGCTGCAGATTTATCTCCACACTGCTGCTATTTCAGTCCCACATGACAAGTCCTGCACATCTCCAAGCAGAGGAGGATCCGACTCATGGAAGTGCTTAACCTCAGTCTGGCAGAGAGCACGTCCAGTTGGCCAACACTCTTGGGATGACCCAAGCAGTGAAGAGCAAGTGGAGGGGGAAAAAAACCTTAGGGACAGAAGTTCACCCCTCCAGAGCAACACATGAAGCCTCCTGCAGGCTCAGCCCCAGTAGAACTTTGCCATGGTACCTGCTGGACAGTGCACAGAGCATCCTGGGGGCACTGGGTGTCCGGGATGATTCGGCGCCACCTCCCCAGCCCCCGGCGCCGCCGCTCGGACGGAGACACCGTGACTCGGATCTTGGGGTTCTGCACCACATCCAGGTTGTATCCGTGGACTCTCAGCACTCTCCCTCCACTGGAAGAGGAAAAAAAGAGCTGTTCTCACCCACCCATTCACTAGCTCTGTCTTGCCCGTGCTCCCACCCTTCTGCTTGGGCTCATTCCTGGCTTTATTCCAAACACAACCCAACCAACAGATGCTGTTGGTGCTGTGGTATCTACCCCAGCCCTGGGGAATGTGCACTCAAGTCTTCCTACCTGAGGAAGCTCTTGGGTGGCTCTGCAAAGGTGATGTTGGGATCCAGAGTGTATCTGAAGAGGGATCCTTCCAGCCTTCTCTCTTGGTCTCCGTATTTGATGGTGACTGGGAGCTCTGTGGACACGTTGCTGGGGCTTGTCTGGCAGGCCAGCTGGTCCTCTGTCATCTCAGAGAGGCTTGGAGGGGCAGAAGAGAGAACAAGGGATTAACAGAGACAGATTTTTATAGTGCTGTGCCTTGCTCCTTGCAGACAGTGCAAACCTCTGCTGGTATATCCCTAAATTTAACGCTGAAAGGTCTTATCTAAGCAAGCTGGGCAGTTATCAGCCAGCAGCACGTGGACCAAAAGCAGGTACAGCCACTGTCCAGCCTGGAAACATGCTACCAAGACACCTGCACCTTCTGTCAAGTGTATGTGCCCCAGGATGCTGGAGAACAAGCAGCTCTCAGTGTAGGATTCATCAGGGTTGCTGCCACGAGCCCCAAGGAGGGGATCTCCTGGTACCCAGAGGAGAGCAGAGCTCCAGCAGCACAAGGGCTGAGCCAGGAGCATGAGACCCTGCAGAGCTCTGGGGAGGACTCAGGGCAGTGCCCAGGGAGCACACGGACAGGATCTGGTCTTACATGTGGCAAGGGAGGTCTCCAAGCAGGACACTGATCTCACTAGGATGGCCAGTCAGCAGCTTTGAGCCCAGGAGGGTGAGGCAGGTCCCCCCAGCTTTGGGGCCCTGGGTTGGAACAATGGATTTCAGCTCTGGGTTCTGGAAGAGGGAAAGAAAAAAACAAAGGAGGTGAGTGACAAGGACCTCAGAAGATAAGGCAACAGCAGAACATGTCCAGTGACCTCCAGTGCTCTGAAAATAGAAGCTGCAGATCCCAGTCACTGACAGAGCTCAGCCAGGCTCTTATGGAGCAGAGGGAACAGGGATCACCCTGGCAAGAGCCACAAATCAGGGATCAAGTCTTTCCACAGCCTGCAAAAGGCAGATGGATGCTGCAAACAGCAGAGCTGAGCCCCGCACACAAACCCCAGGGTTAACACTTCAGGATTAACAGGTCACAGGGATTGTTCAGAGCAGTAACTGGATTAATAACTCAGGTTAGGGAAAAACAAGGTAGTAAATAAATGATCTGTCTAGCAGATGAGGAGATTACCAGCAGGGAGCCTTAAGAATTGGTGCTGAGACCTGGGCTGTCAAACATGCTGGAAGGTGACTGGGAAAAGGGGAAATGAAATCTGATAAATCATTCAGGGTCATTTAACATCATTAAGGAGCTGCAGCAAATATAGGGGAGCCAGGCAGAGTAAGTCACTGCTGAGAAATGAAAAGCAAGATACACCAAGTGAGCAGGAGCAGGGAAACTACAGGAAAAAAGCAACTCAACCAACTTCAAAATAGCTCCTGCCCATTCACAAGAGGTACCTGCAACAACTCACCCAGCACAGGTCTCAACAAAACCACACCAAGTGCTTGCTTGGGGTGAATGGGAATTAAGAAAAAAAGATTTTATGCCACAATAAAAATTCCTTTTGCACTCGTATCTTGGAACATAACATGCCATTCACCTCACCCTGCCTCCAAATGGTGATAATAGAAGCACAATCAAGAGGAGAGCAGCAAAAATGTGATTAAAGATAATAGGAAACATTCCTTCATACAATGCACAGGAACTCTGGACTTCTGGCCACAAGCTGCTGCAGGCCAGGAGCTAAAGGTGTGTTCAAGCAGCAGTTTGCAGATTTATAAAAGGAAACTCAGAAATCATCATCAATTAATACAAAAATCTCCACCAGAAAAATCAGATAAAAATACCAGCCTGGTAGAGTCATAGAATCATAGAATGTTTGAGGCTGGAAGGGACCTCTAGAGCTCATCTGGTCCAACCTCCCTACACCAGCAGGGACATCTCTACCTAGGGCAGGCTGCTCAGAGCCCCATAAGTTCATGCAATAGCATTTTAGCAGAGATACTGGATGAATAGGGAGAGGTATCAAAGAAGCAATAGTCAGGTTACCTGGTAGGTGAAAATATGGCCAGAAACTCCCCGTCCTCCTCCAGGCACTTCCACCACCACGTGCCCAAATCTCTCTGTCCAGCTCCCTCCAGTGACACACACGATGCTGCAGGACAAGCCAAGGACAGTGTCACACCAGGGAAGGGCAGAGCAGCTCTACCCATTGCACCAGCTCCTAAAACCATCTAGCAACCACAGGTCCCTCCTTCCAGCCTCATCACATGCTCAGAATACACAACTGAGCATTGAGAACAGCTCAATTAGCAGGAAAAACCAGGGGGAAGCTCCAAACAGGCTCATCCTAGCCAAGATTATTCTTGTGGGACAGACAGGATGAAGCTCCCTGTATCCCTGAGAGAATCCAAGAACTCTGCTGTTGTCCAGAGCTGATCAAATCAGTCCCTTCTGGGGTGAGCCCAGGCTAGCAGGGGTCAATCCACACATTAGTGCTGCCCCTGATGCAGAAGAAAGCTCAAGACTGGAGGTTTGGCTGGCACTTGGTCTTCAGCCTCTGAGACCAGCCAGTTCCCCTCATCTGCACTTTCTTTCCAGCCCTTTTTCCAGTCATAATTTGGGATGGGAGGTGCTGACAGGGTGAAAAGTCAGGCTGCACTTAGAAAAAGTGCTCTGCAGACTTCCCAGCCTTCCCACACAGCAGGAGATCAGTTTTGTCTGGGTCCTGCTCAGCAGTGGGTTCCAGGTTTGCTGCTACACCCCCTCAATTAAAAAGCTCAGGAGTTTGAACTCAGGACCCTGTGATGCCAGGTGGTTTACAGCTAGAGGACAAAGTGCTGACCCCAGGAAGATGATGCTGTAATTTCTAGGATGAGAACACAAAGCAGATGGATCCAGACAAAGGAGGTGCACAGACAGGACAACACTGCTCAACACTGCAGGCCATTCCCAGCAGGATCTTACCTGGCTCCCAGAGGGAAAGGTGCTACAACTACTGCCACCATGGAATGGAGGAATGGGGTTGTGATAGCTCTGATGAGAGGTTACTCACAATTGCTCTCCTCCTCTTCTCCTCCTGGTTGCTTGGCTCCTCTCCCTCCCTTGTCCAACCTACCTGTCCTACAGGCCAACTGCACCAACATTCCTCTCTCCTTGCTCCCTCAAGTCAACACCTCCCTACGCTGCCTTGTTGGATGGTCCTGCCAGGGCAGACCCCAGCTACTCAGTTCCCTATCATAGCTGGATTACACAGGACAGACCTTCCTGCTCCTCATCCTCCTCCTCCTCACCACTGCTTCTACAAGCCCTGTGTGACCTGCCACCAGAAGAGTGGCACAGGGCCCACCAGGACACTCTGGGCTGTCCCTGGTTGAGAGCACCCTTTAATTGGGTTTGTTCCTGGGAGGTGGAAGGGTGGCAAGTGAAGAATGCCAGTCTAGGGGTGTGTTCACTCAGAGGCAAGAACTTGGGCCATCTATCCATCCATCCATCCAGATGTTCCCATCCTCAGCCTGTGTTAATATTGGGATTTTCCTAGCAGTGACACTTGCACCAGTCCTTCATTTGATTGAAATTGCCCCGTGGTTGGGAGAGACACCCACAAAACCAGCTGGTTCCCAGCCTGCACTGGCAGTGTGGCTGGTCCAGCACCTTGTACCCAACTTTATCTCACTGAGATCACTGCTGGGGCAACTAACCAGGCAGTGACCTTCCTCAGGGGCATGGGCAAGGCTCAGCATGTGCTGCAGCAAAGGCAAGGACATCTCGGGCTGGTGTTGGCAGCCTCTGGGAGGAGGCTTCACAGATACTCTACCTGCTAGAGATCTCATACTCTTGAGCATCTACGGCACAGGGGATTCCTGCCACAGTGACAGTTTCTGCAATGTCTTGATGTTTCTGCCCGAGGTTTGAGCCAGTGATGGTGATTCTAGTGCCACCTTCCACTGGTCCAGACAGGGGGTACACCTGCAAAGACATCCACGCACGTGTAAGTGTCACAGCACCTCAGACCCCTGCAGTCTGGCAACTGAGCCCTCCAGCTGCCCTCTGCTTGGTTGGGTCACTGCTCTGGATTCCTTTCACTGGCTTGGACTAGTCCCAGGCTGCACCCTCACCAGAAAGGCCATAAAGAAGATGACAGCTGGAGCCTTCCTTCCCCATAACTCACTCCTGCCAGCATTCCCCACCCAGAGGTGTTAATCCACTTCTAAAGCAAGGACTGCCCTGCTCTGCTGTCTCCTCCTCATGCTGACCACTCCACGGGGTGTTTCTGCTGAGAAGTGGGAATGCCCAAGCCAATACATGTTACTGGTGTTGAAGCAGCAAGCACCATTCCCCCCTCAGCACCAGTAGGACAATGAGTTGCATGCTGCACACACGTCAAAGCTCCATCCCCCAGCAGCATCCAGGGGAAACTGAGACAAGATGCAGCACGTGGATGTTGCGTGCCACTGGAGGGAGGACAAGCTGACAGCAAAAGGGACACATGGCTACAGACACTTGTCATGGGGCAGTTAGCAAGAAACAGTAAAAATAAAAAAATAATCAAACAACCAGACAAAACCCAGTGACCTGTCATGCCTCTCCCATCTTTGCTGTGCTGTTATCAGGAGGGTTTGCCCCAGGCTCAGTTTCAGGGTCTGGCTCAGGACAGTTGGAGGATCCAACCCGTGGACCCTGCTCCATCTGGCACGCCAGTTGCAGCTCACACAGGGCACAAATGCACCTTTCCCCAGGGTTCTTCATCAGCAAACTGAAAGCTCAGCTCAAAATCCTCCCAGGACCAAGGGATCAGAGTAGAACAGGACTAACTCACTCTTCAAATGGCCAGTGGATTATTGAGCTGCACTGTTCACAGCCCTTTGATTTCAACTGGAGAATGGAGCCCTCCTTGCCCCAGGGTGAGTTACTCACAGAATGAATGAGAGGTGCTGGGCACAGATCCTCTATCTCTTCCTTGCAGGAGCCCCTGAAGATGCAGCTGGGGTTGTCCCCCCCACACCACACACAGTTGTACTTTGAGTCAGCTGTCTGGCAGCGGCTGCAGTCCGTGTGTCCCACGGAGCAGTTGTAAAAAGTCACTGCAAGGGAGAGAAATTCAGAGGCAGCTGCAAACAGAGTATCCAGCATCTTGCACAGAACCTTCTCCTCCTCCCACCCTCGTGACAAGCCAGAAGTGAGGCTGTTTTCCTTAATTTCCCCATGACAGGGCTTCTACAGGTAAAAAAAGCCCCCTGTGAGGGTTTCTCAATCCTCCTCCACCCCTCCTGCTGTCCTGGGGAGGGGTTGCAGCCCTACCATGGAGATCTCCAGCACTGTCCACACGAAGGTGTCGCCTCCTCTGCACAAACACCACGGCGTTGAACTCCAGCTGAGGGGCTGTGTAACTGTACTGCAAAGACAAAGACCAAGACAAAAGACTTCATAGGGCACAAACCCAGCAGCTGGAGAGGCTAAAAGCATCAGCATCCACCTTGCAGAGTGCTCCAGCTCTGCAGTGTCCTCACTGGCACAATTCTGCTCTAGAGAGCAGCAGGAATTGGCTCACTGGGATGAATATTGCAAATAAATGTGTGCTCACAACAATACTTGCCCAATTTCCTCACTTCATCCCTAAATGGTTAATTCCCCTCTACAGGCCACCTGCTCAGAGAGCTGCTCAAGCTGGTGTTCAGTAGAGCTGGAGATGTAGAACCGCAGTTGGTCCACTGTGTTGTTCCTCTCCTTTAATTATAGGAGTTTAAATAAAAGTATTGCCTCTGCTTGCAAATTTCACCACAAGAACAATCCACGCATCACCCAGAAATGTACCTGGCTGGTTTAATTTAATTTAATTGCTGTTTTAACCTTACAATCCATGGACTGGCCTCACCACTAGAATTAAAAATCAGTATTAATAGCATTTTTCTTTTCATCCCAGAAGAAGTCATGATCCAGAGAACCCCAAAGGACAGTGCCTCAAGCAGAAGTGTCACTGTCCTGGCAGGTTGCAGTGAGTGGGGATTCAGAGGTGGCATCATCCTGGACTACAGCAAATGCAGCAACAGCCCACGTGGCTCAATCTATCTCCCAACCTGAAGATACACCAGTATCCAGGCAGCAGCATCACAGGCGAGGGCCTCAGGGTGCTAATATCAATTATTTTTGCTAAATATGCTCTTTTCCCCAAAGAGGTTGCCCCCCAGCCTGAACCAGCACCACTGTGAGCTCTGCAGCAGCATCATATTCCCAGCACTCACCTGGTTCATCTGGCAGGTGATGTAACAGAGGGACTGGTTTGTTTCTTCTCTTTCCACATAAGCTTCCATCACCACCATCCTCCCTTCCAAATTCAGGACACACTCATAGTCCCACTGGTGGTCCTGCAGAGGAGACACTCATGGCACCATTTCTCAACTACCTCAGGAGGTTCCTGCTGCACAACAGCACATTCCTGCCTTTCCAAACCAGCACCAAAGGAAAAAAGACTATTTTTTTCACTCCCTGCTGTAAATCTTCCACTGAACTGCTTAGTTCCCGTAACAAAGGTGTCTGTGCATCTGTAACCAGCTCTGAGCAGGGCAGTGTAGCAGGTTTAACATAGAAACTAAGAATTAGTCTGTGTCCTGAGGTGGTTGGTTGGAAAAGGTTCCTAAATCAGCCTCGAGAAGCAAAGAACATTTTGATCAGAGGCACACCCAAGAAATGCAGCTTTCAAGGGTGGTTTTCCAGAAGGTTCAGGTAGGACAGGAACAGCCACATTGATGTGAACAAGGCAGAAAGGAAAGGGAAGGGATGATTTATCTGTAGACACAACCAACCAGCAGAGATTCAGCAGGAAGCTATTCCAAGAACTATCATCTACAGGTGCAACAATCCAAACGCCTGCAGATCTTCCCCAGCAGGTTGGTGCAACATCTGGACTCTCCCTTTCTCTAGGTGACCTCTTACCCACCCATAAATCCAGCTAGGTCATTCTTTATTCCCCGAAGGAGGTCATTCCTCTAGGAGAAACCCAGGCAGAGCCCCAGCTGTGTCCTACATGTATTTTTAGCACTCCAGTGGGCAGGCTCTGCATTAATAGTTTCTCAGTGCTGACAGTGTTGAGCTGAGTACCTGGTAGAGGTGGAAGTTCTTGCCCAGCAGGGTTATTTTCCTTGCCACATTGACTGGGAAGAGCGAAGATCCCTGGATTCCCTGCACACAGGGACAGGCCTCTGGACCCCAGCTGAGCTCTTCACTCTGGAAACAAACACAGGGCTTTAGAGAAAGAGACTTTCATGGCTCTGATGTAATCAAAGCCTAACAGAGAAACAAGCCCTGCCTGAACCAAGCCAGGGCTGTGCTTCTTTATCATGAAGTTATGATAAAAAAGCAATGCAAGAGCCCAAGGAGGTGAAGAGCAGAGAGCTGTGAAGATGCTGGATGTCACAGCAGCTGCCACCTTCAGGTCAGCAGCATTTCCACAAGACGTGGGGACCTTGCACACATTTTTCTTCCTCTTCTCACTGGCACATTACAGTCAGCTTCTACACTCTCTTCTGTGTGCTGAAACACTAGACTAGCACTAGTCTAGTATAAAAATATCAGTGTTACAGCCTTGGACCAAAGGCCAGCAGCTCACCTCCTCCCAGAACTCAGGGGCATCATACTGATAGTCCAGGTCAGGGTGGAGGATCCTGGGGAAGTCAGGGACATCCCTCTCAGAAGAGTCTCCATCACCCGACAGAAGAGTGGAAGCAGAGAAGGGGGATGTGTCATTCTCAGCCTGCAGCAGGTCCATCCAGTCCTCTGTGTCCTGCAGCTCCGTGCCTTCCTCCAGCAGCCAGTCTGGGGGAGTTGATGGTGGGAGCTCTGAGGCAGGGAGTTCAGTTCCCAGTAAGCTGGGAGGGTCAGCAGAGGCAGCAGGGCTCCCTGGCAGCTGGCTGGGGGTGTGGGGAGATGGGGGGGCAGATGTCAGCACCTCTGTGGTAGGAAAAGAGCTCAGGGGCCACTTGAAGCTGGTGACATGAGGGGAAGGTGTCGCTGCAGCTGCAGACGTGTGCAGGGGGCTACCCACTGGTGTGGTGGGGGGGTCAGTGTGTCGTGGCTCCTGGGCAGTGCCTGGCTCTTTAGTGGGCAAGGCTGCAGGACCCACGTTTCCAGATGGGCTGGTGGGGACAGAGGAGGCAGGAGAAGTTGTCTCTGGCTCAGTGACAGCAGGTTTGTCTGCTGGTGGGGGCAGAGGAGACTCTGTGATGGCTTGGAGGGAGGCTGCCTCGGTGGAGAGAGTTAAATATGTGTAGCTGAGGGTGTCTGGAGGCTCAGTCAGCATCTCAGGGGCTTCAGAGAGAGTGATGGGGTTGGGCTCTGTGGGGGGCACAGTGCTGGGCACCACAGGCACGAGGGGGGTGACAGGTCTGGGGGCTGGAGTTGGGGCTGTGGTGGAGGACTTGGTGAGCGGAGCTGCTGAAGAAGGGAACACGCTTGAGGTTGGGAGCTGGGCCTGGAGAAAAACAACATGATGGGGTGAGAAGAGAGAAAGAAATTAAACTGAATAAAAGCCAGGCAGAAAAAACACTCCTTATTACTTCCCATAGTGTTCACAAGAGGCTGCTTCACCCTCTGGATGTCAATGAGAGCTACACCTCATGCCACCTTGTCTTGGGATGGGGCTGGGCAATGCTCACAGTGCAGAAGATCCAGCTTCCCACAGATGTCTGCCCTCATCTCCACTCAGAGAGGGGTCTGCCTGTCTTCAGCCCCCACAAAACTGCAAGGCCAGCTACAGACTGGGCATCTCTTCCACCTCCCCACTCACAGCCTCCCCCAGCAAGGCCTCAGAGCATCAGGGAGGCAGAGTCTGGTGTCACTCCAAGGGGAGGCTTTGCTCCAGGAGCTCACCACTTGCTTGATGTCACTGCTACTGGAGAAGAGCTCTGACTCCCTACAACTTGTTGAGGCTGTTATAGGACTAGGAGACTCACCCTTTCATTGTAGATAATGCTTCCTTCCTCACAGGCTGCTTTGTGGGTGCAGAGGTGCTGCTGGATGCACCAGTTGCATCCCCAGAGACTGCTCACACACTTCTGGCACCTGGAGCAACGAGAGGGAAGCAGCTGCTGAGGTGAGGCAGGAAGGGACAAGCCACCCTTCCCTGTAACCACAGACAAGCAAAAGCAGGTGCTCACGGTGCAGATCTCCACAGCAGGGCCACTGCAGCACAGTCATAGAAAGAGAAGTCCACAGAAGCAATGAAGATGTCATGGAAACGCACTACGAGCTTGATGGTGACATGATCTGGAAATGAAAATAGAAAAATCTCTTAGAAATGGAGCCACTCTAAATGTGCCACACTGCTAAAGGACAGAGAATGCTTTAGGAAACCACTGGAGACTGATTCTTTCCATGCTTCTAGCATCTCAAGCACTGCATTATCCTACAGACACTAGAAACAGGCTGGACAAGTTTGTCAGGAGTGGTTCATGACAGCTCTTGCCAAGCCATGGGAAGGAAGACTAGGTCTGAAGATCCCTCCATCTTTATCTGCTCTAATTCCACTGTCATCTCTGGATTACAGAAGACACCACATTCCAGGCTCAAAGCTCATTGCCTCTCTTTGGCATCCAAAGGAAAAGCAAACCCTCAGAACTGACATGCCCTTCACCTCGAGCTTTGTTCTGTGGCCAGACTAAGAAGTGAGTCAGTGAAGAGGTTTATAAGGCTTGTAATCTCTCTTGCAGTGACTGAAGGCTTATCTGCTTTAAATCCAGGTCTCACGTCAGCTACGAGCCTCAGGACAGCCCAGTTCTCTTTGGGAAGAGGCCAGCACTGTTTTCTCAGAGACCAAAGGGCTGCAGAGATGGTCAAAACTTACTGCATCTGATAGCACGAGCCTGGAGGAGATATTTTGCATATGACAGCACTAAACCAGCTAATTAACCTTGTTCCAGACAAAGGTCCCCAACCCTAGAGCTGGGTACGAGTTCTCCACATCATGGGAACATCCTTCATGCTCTGCTCAACTTCAGGAGCTGCCACTTCTCCAAGTTTGATAGAAAAATACATGACAAGAAAGTTGTCCATCATTTTTCTTAGAGAATTCAGAGCTCCTCCTGCAAGCCAGCTCTCTCCACACCACCACAACTCATGGCTGGTGAAGGATCAGGTAGATCCAAGCTGGGTTCCTGATAGGGTGACAAGTGAAGCAGTAAAACCATTGATGATGCTGTGTATGGAAAGCCACAATTAGGAGGAAAAAAAAGGTATCCTATGCAGCTGGAGGCAGGAGTCACAGCAGTGACTGAATCTGGCAGCAGTGGAAGGGCTCCCACCCCCCTGGAAGAGCTCCCACCCCCCTGGAAGGGCTCCCACCTCCCAGGATTTCAGGGTTATAACACTATTTCTAAATATTCTTCTCTCCAAAAAGGGTCATTATTTCCCATGGCTGCCAATAATGCTGCTCAACAGTCCAGAAGATGAGGTTCAGCACTTGAGAGCAAGAGTTTCTGCTATCAGGGTGGAGCTCAACAGCTTCAGGTGACAGATGAGCTGGTTTGAAACCTTAATAGAAAGCTGAGAAAAAAGTCAAATATTTTAGTGAGCTGGGAAAAGTATAAGTAGGAAAGTGCTGGCTCTAAGGCCCTGGTGAGACTTCATTTAGGAACCAGTATAAATCTGGTTAGCAGCTCCAAATTCATTTTATCAGCTATGCAAAGAAGGGCCAGAAATACAGTGAAGAAAAGAACACGAAGAAAAAATTGGCAGAGTTAATACAGCAGAAGTTTGTGCTAAGAATTCCTGAGAGGGGAAAGGGCTGTGGAAGAAAAAGGACAACACAAAGATCAGATGGACACAAACATCCACGAGTGAGTTCAGGCTAGAAAACAGAAGCAACTTGTTAAGTCTCAGAGATGCAATATAAAAGTAAAACAGGTAAAGCATCTATGGAGTCTTGAAATAACAGCAAGAGTGACTTACAAAGGGGTCAAGAATATCTGAAACCTGGAATAACTGGCACAGGTTGCCCAGAGAGGTGCTGGAAGCCCCATCCCTGGACATTTTGAAGGCCAGGCTGGATGGGGCTGTGAGCAACTGATCTAGTGGGAGGTGTCCCTGCCCATGGCAGGGGGGTTGGAACTGGATGATCTTTAAGGTCCCTTCCAACCCTGACAGTTCTATGATTTCTCACTTCAAGGACTGTGGGTCTCTTGCATTTCCTTACATTACTTCCTTCTCCCACTACCATGTGGACTTTGAGAAGGTTTGCATCTCATTTGATTTAAATAAAGCAGCATTTAAGAGAGTTCTCTCTCCAGATTTATGCCCAAGCTGCCAAACCAGCCACCACTCTAGGCTGCCTTTCAGATGCTATCCAGATTTGCATACAACCCTTCAAAAGCAGGATCTCCTTTCCCAACTCCCAGAACTTGGCAGCAGCCCAGAATAGCCCAGGATGTGTGTGACACACAAGGAGAAAGCAGACAGAGATTGTGACAGAATGAAATGAACACCTGCTGACAGACCACGGACATTCATGGATGTTCATCCTGGCAATCTGAGGGACCTACAACAAACCTTCTCCCAATGTTATCACAGTTATCATCCTCCATTTAAAGCATTTCACTCACCTGCTCCTGCTGGCAGAGCTGGTGCTTGGCTGGGATCTGGAGAAGGACACATGATTCCTGCCTCTGTCAGGACTGCTGGGCTTTCATAGTCTTCAAAGTAACAGGAGTAAAATTCTTCCTCACGTAGAGAAGGTAAGTCCAAGATAGCCAGGAATATCTACCAGTTAATAAAATCCAGTAATTAATTTGCCCTCTAACATTCTTCTTTATTTCATCTGATTTTCTGGTTCTATTCTTCCCAAAGCAAGAGCCTCATAATTATCCATATATATCCATATATTCATTTTCTTACAATGCCTCCTAGGACTGACTGTTCCATTCATCATCTCTGGCCATTCCCAAACAGAACTTGGCACCCCAAGCAATTGGCATCTTTCTCCTTTGCCTAAATCTCTAGCAAAAGGCAGGTTCTTGCCACCTCCTGCCACAACAACAAGACTTCAAAACCCTGCAGCATCTTCTCAGCTTTTCTGGCAGCTCTGGGATGCCAGACTGAAGCTGCAACTTTGGGTAGATCCTTTCAGCAAGTGTCAGAAACACTGAACCACAGACGTGGGCACCTTATAGATGCTAAGCCAAGGAGTGACCCCACTCAAGCAGCCACCAAGTACTCCAGAAAGCCAATAACTCTTATTTTTATGGGGAAAAAGGCCATGAAATTATCTGTTAAGTCCCTTATCACAGTGCTTCAGTGCCCCACTGAAAGCTACAGGAACACTCGTGACTCCTCAGAGTTTGCAGGGGATTTTCTCTGGGGTTGAGCATCAGAGGATCATCACCACTCACATTTCTCTTCTCCTCTCTGCTGATGTTGGCTGGAGTTAGTGACTGGACAGACAGACACTGCTGGGTGGAGTTAAAGCTCCAGAGCCACTGCTCACTCAGCCTGGATCTCAAGCACTCGGAGCGACGGCTGCACCTGCAGGGAAAGAGCAAGAAGCCCTCAGAGATATTTGAGCAGCTCCAGCAGGACATATTCAGCTTCCAAGCCACACTGGCTGCCTGAAGCCTTCCTAGAGCCTTGGGGAAGCTGCTACACAAGCTATGCAAGTCCCAGCCTCCCACCACCTTCAATAATAGGATACATTAGTCAAAATATAGATGGGTCAAGCACTTTTTGGGGCTTCAAGGGTCATAAACTAGTTCCTATGGTATCCTACAAGGAGGTAGAGCAAGAAAGCAGAGAGACACACTAGAGTAAACCATGTCTTATTAAGCAACATCAGTGAGGGAGCAAGAAGTGAAAAAAAGTGATTAAATATGAGAGTGACACTAGAGGAAAAGATAGATTGAAATGAAGCAGTTGGAGCTGCAGCCAGACCCAAACCAGGCTGAAATCCACTGGAGAGGAACATCATGAGTGGTGACCAAAGACCCCAAAGCAATGGGAAGATCCCCATGTGTACAACTGTGAGGTAGGCAAAGGAATGGTAAGAGAGAATATCCCATAAAGAAATTAAAAATAAACTAGACACACTGACATACAGACACAAGTGGAGACAATCCCTAAGCACTGTCCCTGCAGGTGAATGGGAATTCTGGGATCTCACCTTCCCTGAAGGACACACCAGCCACAGTAAGGATCCTTCAGTGCCAGGCAGGATTCACAGTCCAAATACAGGGAACATTCCAGGATGGGAACCTTCACCACCTATTAGAGAAAGAAATCAGTGAACAACCAGCACACACAACCCAAGCCCCAGCTCTGGGGCTGCTTCTGCCTGGCTGGCAAGTCCCATCACCTGCATGCTCACTGAAACAACTCCTTAAGCCCCAATATTGCTTAAAAATAAAAAAAAAAAAGGAACAAGTTTTTCTTTATAAACCTAAAGAAAAAAGGAACAAGCTTCCAGAGCCCATCTGAATGACCTAAGGAAGGAGCTCTAAGCATCAGGCTGTGCAGAGGTGCTGAGGCAAGCAAGATCTATTGCTATTAACAGGTTATCTGTGACACATTTTTGCCAGAAGAAGACACTATATAGCAATAAAACTGTATTTTAACACAATGGATCAAAGAATAATGGGCTGAATAGCATTCACTCTCCTGTTTTTCTGGACTCTGTCATGGACACACCATCTCTCTTGACATGTAGGTGACTGAAGCTGGAGGCAGCAGCTCCAGCTAAGCCTCTGAAAGCACCAGCACCATTGCCCAGCTCAATCTGGCAGAACTATAATTTTGACTGAAAATAGACCAAGAAGCTTTGATCAATGTGGAATGAAAACCTTCTGCCATCCAGGGTTAACTTTTACTTCAGCTTTAACTTACTACCTTTGCTGATTCCAGCCTCTTGCCCCCTCTTTAATCCTCCACTACACTGTCACTTACTTTAAAATACCAATTTCTAATCCCTGACCTATTACTTTTGCTAAGCACATGATGGAATTTGCATTTTTTTAATTGACAGAACAATTACTGTTAAGGATATAGTTCAGATTTCCCTAATCTTCTTCCACTCACAGATTTCAACTCCTCCTTTGAAGTCTAACAAAATCTCTGAGTATCTCAAAGAGCACTGGGGGGGGTGAAAGGAATCAGTGGTTTTCCAAAATGCTCTGATTTTGGGGTTTTCTTTCCTTCAGAGTAACTCAGGGGCTTGCTGGGAGGATCCTTTTCTCTCCAGCTTAAGGAGCTGATGTGAGTGGTGGTGTACAAATCCCAAATAAAGTATCCAGAGCTGGATTTCCTACTCAGCAGACACCAAGATCTCAAGAGCCTGGAGGCATCACAATCCTGCTTCTCCTCCAGCTGCCACTGGGCACAAACTGAATTACAGAAAGCAGCAGAAGAGGGAAAGGTGCCTCATAGGGTTCTTTATACAGCCTGATTTCATCTGCAAGACGACTTATATGCCTGGTCAGGGCCCCTCTGCTACCAGAAGACTTTTCCCCCCACATTTCTGCTTGTTGTAGGTTACAACAGCTTCATCTTTTAACTGATTAAAGCCAGGAGAGGTGCCACACTTTTAATTACACAAAGGCTCCTTTTTCTCTTTCTTTTCTTCTGCAAAACCTCAGAAGAACTTCATGTTCTTCTGCTCGGATGGAGGTGCAAACTGTTGTCCTGCTCAACCAGAGGAACCCAGGAATTTGCAGGCTCTTGTCTTCATGCCAATAGAGCATCTTTTATAGCCTGCAGTTCACATTCCTCCATCATGGCTGATTTGGGGAAATGCACGCGCCAAAAGGCCACAGTTTTGGGCAGCAAGACTTCCCCCACACCTCCTGCAGAAGGCCAGTCCCCATCCCTGTAAGCCAGACTGCCCAGCACAAGCTTTGCTAGAAAGAGCTTCTCTGCCTCCTCCAGGTTTGTCTAGACCTCAAAGGCTTCCAGCTCTTCTGTGGAAGGGTTTTTGTTGCTCTTACCATTGACTGGGTCATGACAAAGAGGTGCTCCTGCAGCTGGTCGAAGAGCAGGTCCCCACTCACCATGCTGTTAGGCTGGATGGTTAAAGAAGAGTACACGTGGGCATCTCCCATTGCTCCCAAGTAGACCTGCAAGAGAGTCACAGTGTATGTGGGCAAAGAATCACAGCAGGAGATGGGGGCACCCATCCCACATCAGGGATAAGTTGGAAGCACTTCTTGTGCAAGGAAAAACCTCAATGCAGGGACGTGAAGCAGGTGCCTAGAAAGACCAGTGGAAGCCATGTAGGATGCACCAGCTCTGACATTGGCTCTGTGCAGATGTAATCAAAGGCATCATGATCACTGAGGCATTCTCAGGAGTCAGTGTGGTGTGAGAAGAGACCATCTGATAGCAATGATCTTTAGGAGAAATCAGATTTTGAATCATAGAACTGTCAGGGTTGGAAGGGACCTTAAAGATCATCCAGTTCCAACCCCCCTGCCTTGGGCAGGGACATCTCCCATCAGGTTATTCAGAGCCCCATCCAGCCTGGCCTTCAAAACTTCCAGGCAAGGAGCTTCCAGCACCTCTCTGGGCTACCTGGGCCAGTGTCTCCCCACCATCCTGGGGAAGAACTTCTTCCTAATGTCTCATCTCAATCTCCTCACCTCTAGTTTTGACCCATTCCTCCCAGTCCTACCACTACCCAACATCCTAAAAAGTCCCTCCCCAGCTTTCTTGTAGCCCCCTTCAGATCCTGGAAGGCCACAATAAGGTCTTCTTTGGAGTCTTCTCTTCTCCAGACTGAACAACCCCAACTCTCTCAGACTGTCTTCATAGGAAAGATGCTCCAGACTTCAAGGGACAAGAGAAATTGCCTTTTTCCCCTCTTCCACCTGAGCATCCCTGATTAGTTTTGCTTCCTGCTGCATCCAGACCATACCTTGTGCATCCAGACCATACCTTGTGCAGCCTCCCTCTGCTGTCCCCCAGGAAAGCAATGGTGTGCCCATCTTCCACGTCCACTGCCACCGCTGTCAGACGAGCCTTGGTCTGCTCCAGGAGGGGAGCTGCTTTCAAGGGCACCCTGCTGGCCATGGGGCTGGGAGTGTGGTCAGAGCCACAGGGGTAAGCATACAGGGTGTCCTTTTGGGGGATAGAAAGAACAGGGGAATCAGGAACAACAAATGGATACAAGGAGCATTAGGACCTTCAACGCTTTCCACCATCCCCTTCCACCCAAATTCCTTCAACATTCAGCTTTCAAACCCTCTAAGCTTTTTTACTACTACTAATAAAGCAGCTTTTAATAATTAGTTCATGGATGTTGGCTTGTTGTACCCTCACAGAATCCTCCAGACCTTCCAGTATCAGTAGTGAAATGCATCAGAACTCTACCAAACTCTTCAGTTTTCCCATAAATGTTACTGTCATGACACAGCTTTGGGGAAGATTCATTGGATTTTTCAGCACAAAGCAAAAAAAATGAGAATTTCCTGCTTGCAGTGCAAAACCACCTGGTCACAAGCATCACCTCCATCAATCAGAAGGGTTTTGGTGCATAAATTCTAAGCCTGTAGAATCCTAAAGCATCAGAACATAAAGACAGGGTGGAGCCCAGCCTGCTCCAAAGTACTAACTACACACAGAAATCAGAGTGTGTATAACCAGAGACCCACAAAAAGTCAAACCAGGAGCTATCTCTGCACATTACTTCAATTCTTCTGAGTCCTGGGAGATTTCTGAAAATCAACTCCACAGCACTGTGTAAAATCAGTCACTTCCCTCCCAGTCCCACCAAACCTTCACTCACTGAATTATAAAGGAGAGATAACGAAAACTGTCAATTTATGTACTATTTGTATATGTAGAGAGAAGATTTTCTGTTATTATTTATCTTTTTCCTAAGCCACAAACTCAGAGGGAGGTCCCTCTGTTGCTTTAGATCTTCCTTGACATCTTGCTCAGTGTCCACTTGAATTTTACATCACTGGAGACTCAATGCAGCATCATCCACTCAATTTAAAACCCATCAGTTTGTAATCGATCAGTAGCTTGTCTCCAAACAATGGGGCTGGTGTAAAATAATGATTTCCACCACGAAATCCCCTTATGGGTAACATTTCCAGCCTCCTCTCCAACCCCTGGCTAATTGTGTGTGGAGCAGAGGCATTAACTGCTCAGTCCAGCTCCCCTCAGGCAACGTGGTTGGATTCAGGCTCCTCCTGAGCAGGGTGAACATTTATTTCCCTTCTGTCTGGTGTCCTTGGCAGCTCTGAGCTCCATGGTACCATCCAGCACCAGGCAATGGAGGTCAGGGATAATGGGCACAGCCCTGGCATTCTTCAGGCATCTGCTCATCACTCCTTGCCAACACCATGGAACATCAGAATCTCTCCTTCCCCCACCCCCCTTTCATTTCTCTGGGGGTTTTTGTTTGGGTTAGTTTGGTTTTCATTTTGGAAATACCTGAGTGCCTCCTGGAGGAACTAAAAATGATCAGGAGCTTTTGACCAAGTCTGTGGAAATCTCCCAGTAAAATATATTTACCCTGCTGACCTCCTCTATTCTCTCCTCAAATGGATTCTGTCTTGGCAGGGTGGTTCCACATGAGAAGCCATGCCAGTCAGACTAGTGCTACTTTGATTCTGATGCTTCATTTTCATTTTCTTTTCCTTTCAAATTCTAATTCAACTGCTTTTCTGCACGCTGGGAACAAGGCAAAGCCTCAGAGGAGGCTGCAGCTTTTAATGATTTAGTTTTTACCATCCTCTGAGCTATCCTTCATTTTTAGTGACAAACACATTTTTTTTATTAGCTTTTTTGTTTGATTTTTAAGCTTCTTTCAACCATCTCAAGCATCTGCCCTAGGTGATATCCCTGCTCGTGTAGGGAGGTTGGACCAGATGATGTCTAGAGGTCCCTTCCAGCCTAAAACATTCTATGATCTTCTTGTAACTTCAAGACTTCTATTCCTCCAGCCTTGCAAGCTCTCTCTGCAGCACAGCCAAGAGCTGAACCTTGTTCCATTCTACAGGATTAAGACCATGATAATTGTATAAAGAGCTTATATACATTTACATAGAAGCTGTTTGGATTGTTTTCAGTGAATAACAACTTGGCAACAAAATACACTTCAGGGATCACCCAGTGGCCTCCTGTGCTGCTGCTGCTGCCATGAATTCAAGTGGGTGCTCCCTACTTTGCACGGGTAGGATGCAACAATAAAAGAAATCTGCATCAGTGCATGAGGAGATTGAAAGCTTGGTGCAAAAGGACAACTTACATACCTTGAAATCTACACCCACAGCAGATGTGCAGCCTTCCTAAGTCCTCCAGAAATGTGTTTTGCAGTTAGTGAGTCACTAACAGCATCTACATAGTCTCCAAGCTTAATGATTCTCCAGCAAACTGAACAAATGAACTGAAATTCTTATAAAAACAAGCATTTTTTTTTTCTAGTCAAACTGTAAAACTCAACCTTAGCCTCTCCTGATGGGCTAAAAACCAGAGGTGACTAGGGAAAAGGACATACCTTGTGCACAGGCAGAAAAATGTGGAATTCATGAGTATTATCCCTCCATAGAGCACAAGCTGCCACCACTGACACCCAGTGAAAATTGTTCCTGAATAAAATGCTCATTGAGAGCAGCTTCCACTGAGCCCTGAAAGGAGCAGCCTGGAGCTGGCACAGGCCCTTGCGTGTTGTTAGACACAATCTTCAGGACAACCAGCCCTGAATGGTGAGGGATAAAGTTTGTTAGGGCATTTACATATCACTGGGCACACTTGTTAAGAAGATGCCACGCTGCAGTCAGCCCACCAGTGCCAAGCAGTGCAGCTGGGACCCTGGGAGCACATGGACAAGGCTGATTTTCTTCTCCCACCCTGTGCTTCTCCACTGGATCAAATGGTTCTACAGCATTCTGAATGAAGTTTTCTACACTGCTCACACCACTTTGACATTTAACTCCCTCAAGCTGCCCTAAAAATCACCTGTGACAACTCCTGCCATGAAGGACACACGGGGCACGGCTCAAAACTAGTGAAGGGAGGACATCAAGCTGGGCAGCCTCTTGCTTCCCAACAATTAGTACTCCTCCTGACCTCATATTCATCCTGCTCCAAGCCTGCTCTTCACCCTTCCCCTGTCCCACAAGTATTCCACACTCAGCTTTAGCTACTGAAAAGAAAACCATAATTTTAAAACCATTTTACACCACATGTCCAAACTCAGAGACTTCCAAAGCTCTGTGGGACCATTTTGCTCTTTGTAGGACACGGCTGGGAAGGGGCAATTATCTGGAGAGCCTGTTCTGTAGGAAGGAGACAGAAGATAACACACTGGGCTAGCAACGCCCTTGGTGGAAACAGGCTCCTCACAACCACAGAGCCTCATGCTGGGACGCTGCTCCAGGAGAAGGCTGCTGCTGTGTTTGTGTCCCTGCCCTGTTTGTGTCCCAGTGTGGCCAACAGACTGCAAGGATTCAGGGTCACAGCCACTGCAGGTCACATTTTGATGCTGCAACAGCCCATCATGCCTTTTCTATAGAATTTAAAGAAGGTTTATAACCTCCTACAGCTCTGGAGACAAAGAAGAACCAGGTCAGGAGAAGGTCTTGCTCGTGCACAAAGTTTTGCAGGACTAGCAGGAAACCAGGATTTTGTTGACACTTATTTTTGGTTGTTTTTTCTTTGTTCCTGGGTGTCCTGGCATGAAGTCATTGAGGTGCACCTCACAACAGGGACTCAACACACCCCTTAAATTCCCTTCCCAACACACAGGAGCACGTGTATACTCCTCTCCTTCTGCAGAGCTGATCAGGAGGTGAAGATACTGATGGAAAACAACCTGAGCTGCAGCTTCAGTGCTCTTGCCATGAGACAGGTGTCGTGGCCAGGTCACACCACACACCATTGTGTGTGGACACAGGTTGTCCACCTCCTCTGCAAGGAAACCTGCCCACGTGGAGCAGAGCACTGCAGCAGCAGCGAGACTGCACTCAAACAGGACACAAGGGTGCTTGAATTGCAGGAACTACCACTGCTGTGGTAGGAAACAAACAGCCTGAGCCCAGAGGCTTTTAACCCAAGCAGGTTTCACTATCTACCCGACTCCAGGAGCAGAGATCCACCCAGGAACACAACCTGGCAGAGGTGCAGGGCCACTTACCGCCGGCAGCTGGACACAGTTGGAGCTGACGTCGTACTCAATATACGCCACTTCTTTCCCTTCTTCTGACTTGCCATCTCTCATGTAGCAAACATCCCTGGTCCCGTTGGTCAGGCGATCCACCTCCTCCATGGCAAACACACAGAGGGCAGACTCCTCGCTCAGCTTGCCAGAAGAAGCCTGCCAGGCAGAGAAGGCTGCAAACAGCACCTCTCCCTCCGTGTCCAGCCACCCCCGGGCCAGCTCTGTCCCCGGGCGGGTGACATAGGCAGCCTGCAGGAGGCTGTAGGTGTTGGCTTTGCTCTGGCAGAGCAGAGGTAGCTCCACGTAGGAGTAGTAGTGGGAGTCATCCAGGCAGATGCGGGAGATGTAGGTCTTGTACTCCCGGGACTGGGACTTGAGGTCCCGGCGGTAGAAGAGGAAATAGACGCTGGAGCGGTAGGTGAAGGACTTGATGAAGTGATGGTTGTACTCCGAGAGCCTGCCCACGGCCAGCTTGGCTGTTTCCTCGTAGGAGAAGATGGAGTGAGAGTCTGTTGCCTGGACATCCCCTCCGTGGGCCCTGAGATTTCGGGTGGTGATGGGAGGAATCCCCCCTCCAACCCCTCGGCTGGTGTACCCGCGTCCCACGAACAGCAAGGGGATCTCATCCTTCGAGTAGGCGACGAGCCCCACGGTGGTGATGTTGGGGTCGTTGGCAGCCACGTACTGGGTGTCACCAGGGCTCTCTGGTCGGAAGAGGACGTGGTCGATGGAGGTGAGGCTCCTCTTCTCACAGATGCCCTGGTGCACACTGCCACACACGATGAGCTCCTTCTGCACGGCGTTGACCAGCAGCAGCTTGTTGTGATTGTCAGTGTAGTGGGCTTGGGGACACTCCAGCTTGGAGACTGGGGGCAGGCAATCTTTACTGTCCAGGACTGGTCCTGTCTGCACCACGTTCTTCAGCAGCAGGTCAGATGTCAGCTGGAAGAGAAAGTTGGTGGCCCCCAAGTAAATGGTCCCGGATTCCAAGTCCATGGAGAGGTGGAGGAATTTGGTAGCGTTGCGAGAGAAGGTGACATACTGCAGGCCCCGTGGAATGGCTGCTCCCAAGAAACAGAGGACAGGGAGGAGGAACGTTCCCAGAGGCATGGTAAACACTCTGCAAGAGAGGGAAAGCTGTTAGAACTCCTCATGCACCAGGAGTGAAGATTAACACTCATCAAAATCCTTCATTATGAGAGGTAAGCACAGAGGACATGGAGAACCACAGAAAGCAGAGAGCTGGACACACAGAACCAGCATTGGACAGTTGCAGACACACCAGGGTCTGCAGGAGCATCAGAGACTTCACTCAACCACCTCCACATCAAGATGACTTGGGAGAAGCTGGGATACTGCCAGTAATGTTCTTGGGGGCTTCCCCAGAGACTGGTGGGTGGTACTGGGGGAAGCATCTCTTCCCAAGCCCAGGACTTGCACTAAACTTGCTGAATAAACAGTCCAAAGCACAGATCAGGACACAACCTAAGGAGGAAGGTCCTATCTATGCTGTGCCAGAAGGTGTTTCAGGCATTGAAGCTGAACACCATTCTTGTAGCACCAGAAAAAGTCATGTTTAACCATATCCCTTCCTATGATGGAAGCTCTTCAGGACAGGACCACAGCACGTTGTATAGATTGTTAATGAGCAACACCACAGGAAAACAAACCCCTGTCCAAGACAAACAACCTGCAGGACCCACTGTTTAAATAAACCATAGCAGGGATTGAATTCAGAGCAAACAAATAACCACCTCTGCTTTTTATTTGCTCTAGATACCATAATCAATCTTCCTCTCCCTTACAAGTATCAACAGCTTCCTTTTGGCCTAAGACTCTTCCACTAGTGCTTCAGAAGAAGGTGTTAAACAGACCCAGGGAACCACCAGCCCTGTCCTGCTCCTCTCCAGAGGCTCTTTAGATTGACTTCTCATGAAACCCACCATGACCCACCCAAGCCATGCCACAGATGGGAACAACAGCCTTGAATGGCATGTGGAATCCCACAGCACAGGGGAAATGTGGTGATAAGTACCAGCAACATTGAGATTAATGCTTTCCTCCTGGAGAAAGGGCAGCAGCTGCAAGTACTCATCATTTACTATGAGCACCCCCTTCTTTGAATGGAGAAGGAGGTGGAGATGCAGCTGTGAATGTGTTCCCTTCCTCCCTCTTGCAGATGAGGTATCAAAGCTCCACAGATGGCAAACTGGGCCAGAACTGGTGGGTGCAGCATCTCCTCCACAACCGGCACCTCAGCTCCTCAGGGGTGAAGGTAATTTTGTAGTTAAAGCTGAGAAAACCATCATCACTTGCCTCCTACAGCATCACCCCTCTTGGATCTTCTTGGTAAGCTCAAAGTGCTATTAGCCCAGAGGTGGAAAAAGACCCGCAGCATTTCAAGAGAAAACCACCCCAGCATTTACTGCAGGACTTCATTTGGGTCACAAACTTCTCCCCACACAAACTCTCTCTGTACAACACCCAGCACACTGTGTGCAGCAAACACAGCAGCCATGGCAAGAACAATCACCCTAAGACTCCAGATCCAACTTTTACTTCACTGCTATTGCAAGAATAAAAAAAGCACCCCACAAAAGTCTGTTTTCCAGCTCCTTTGTCAGTAAAACTGGCATCTCTGCTCGACCAGCTGAGAGGATTAGTCTACTTGTGAAATCCAGCGGATGGAAGGTATTATAAATACAACACATTATTAAATATAGGCTTTGTGAAGCTCTGGCAGAGCTCAGCTTCCAGTGGCTGCTGGAGGTAAGTAGGTAACACTGTCAGGATCTACCCAGGGGCAGGAACATGCTGGCTCCAGGCTGGCAGCTCCCCCCCAGAGCACACACAGCCCCGTGGTTAGGGGGGTACACACTGGGGCTTTTGTTTGCCCCAATAATGGACACTTGGTGTTTTCTGCTCTCAGTGCTATGAGCACACTCTGCTTCACCCAGGTTTGCAAACAGCACTGGATGGGATTCATTGGATGGTTTGGGTTGGAAGGACCTCCAAAAGTCATCTAGTCCAGTAAGCAGGGACATCTCTACCTAGGTCAGGTTGCTCAGAGCCCCATCAAGCCCTGAGTCTCTCTCCAGGGTGGTGAGAGAGGTTGTTGTAGCTCTTGACAGAGGTCCTCAGCACACAGGAGATGTTATCTGTGAAGTGTGATGAGGGATACTTATAAAGCCATCAAGTAGAGACACGTAGACTGAATTTAGAGCTCCAATTTAACCATTTCACCTTGGGTTTATATTGGTAGAGGATATCTTACTCCAAGTGAATTACTTCTTAATCACCCTCACCATTTTTATTGGAGAAAACTTTATTATATTGGTGAAAACTTCAAAGAGTCCCTTAATCACCCAACTGCCTTGGTACCTCTGCAGGGCCATCATGCAGACATCACGATGGCTTGTTGAGCAACCCTGTCTGGAGCCTCCTCAGTTCCACAGCTCAACATGCCTGCAAACTGAACAAGAGGCTGATGAGCATCCACCAGCAGGAGCTTGCCTACGTCGTGACAGAGCCACACTGACGTGGAGAAGAAAGGCTTTGATCTGGAAGCAGCTGAGGATCACAAGACATCATTACACCAGACCACTCACAGGAATCTCTAATCTTCTTTCTAGCTAATGCAACCAGCACTTACACAGCAAAGTGTCTCTGGAATTTATGAATTCTGGATTTCTGGCTAGAGGTCATGCCTGCAAGCAGCAAGACTCTGCTCTGGCCACCTCATACCATCACTGACAACTGCTGGGGCAGAACTGGTGTGCTCAGACATGCCACCAGTGGTTGAACTCCAAACCCAGTGTATGACACCATTCTGGCAACACTGATCTTCCTACAAGCTCCCTGAATTTATCCCCAGTGTTTCACTAAAAGCATTTTACCTACTGGAGCACCTGTCCTGGAAAAGAGATGGAAAAGCACCTAGATTTTCATTCAAGGAGATGACAACTAAAAGCAGGTCCTGCTGTGGTCAAAGCTCTGACCTGATCCTTTCACTCCTCCTAGAAATCACTTGGTTAAGAGCTAGTCCTCAAAGGTGTCCCATGTTAGAAGCTACTGTCTGGTCCTCGTGACTCTGGGGGAACAGAGGGCAGGCAAGAAGACAAACAGAATAAAAAACCAGGAAAAAAGGTGGCACAGCATGTTCTACAAGCTCGTTGTAATCGCCCCAAGCGATGGGTAAACATTGAATATAGAGCTTTTTGTTGCTCTTTGCTGAAGAGCCATTAGCAAATGAACTTGTCTTTATTGCTAGGTGAGCAAACATCCATTAGAAATGTCTGTAGCCATCAGCATTGCCATTCTACATGAAAATTGAGATAAAAAACCTGTCTTTTGAGTCACTTTTCCAAGCTGTCTCTCACTCATGGGCATTCACTGCCTGTTTTTTATCCTGGCTCTCCAGTTAAGCCCATCACAACCTCTGTGGGAGGACAGGAAGGAGGAGGATAACCTACATTTAAATCTGATGGTTCCATGACAGGCTCCACTCCTGAGCTCTTTAAGGATTTACTGAGCCATCCTGCTCCCTCTGCTCTCTGCTGGTGTCTAACACAGCTGTTGCAGACAGATTGCACTCAAAGTGTGCACCCTTTAATTAATGCTGAAGGCAATTGCCAAGGCTTAAAGGTTCTTTTGAAATATTCCATTTTTGTAATGAATCCCCCTTAAATGGGGAAACGCTGCTGACAACACACTGAGCATGGCCTCTAATGCACTGCAAAATAGTAATATCCAAATGATACCTCTGAGTTTCACTTCTTTAATCTGGATCACAACAGAAGGGCTGGAAGATTAAGTCAGTTCTGCCACCAGAATATTTATAACACATCCACAAAACAACCACCAACAACATGGAAGCAATGGCCCTAGTTTGTTACTTGGGATTTGAAAGCAGACCATGGTTTCTAGAGCACTATTTTTACCTCTCTGACCTCCCATATCCCTCTCAGAGACTTTATCCACGTATTAGAAAAAATAAGCCCAGAACTCATTTGGACACATTTCACCAGCATCTCAACACATCAAGATTATTTCAATCCTCACAGATTATTCCCCTAATACCCCATCCTAGCCCCCAAACACAGAGAGGTCAGATAATGGTCCAACTTCTAGCCTAGACTTTCCAATCCCAGCAGAACTATCCTGGGGGAAAAAAAAAAATCCCTGAAAATTGCACCTGCAATTCCCCCTGTATCAGCTGAAGAGCCAACCCACAGCAAGAGCACTGGAAGATTGAAAAATTCAACATATAATTCTCCCAGCTGCACGATGACCCTTCTGCTCCAGTACATTTGGATCTCCCAGCAGTAGGAAGAGGACCCCTGCTCTTCTTTCTGCATAAAAGCCCTGAATTACAGCCCCCCTTCTTTATATTATATATAGAATACATATAATATATAATATAAAATATACAATATATAATAAAAATGTATGATATAATATATAATTAAATATATATTATATATTATTATATATATCTTTCATATGCCCAACAGAGGCTTGCTGTTTCCTGCTGTGAAAGATGACATTCCCATTAAATAAATACAGCTTTTTTTGAGTCTTATTTACCACTACCAGGCTCTGCTATTGAAGAACACTTGCAGCCATCAGCTCCAGCAGTGATGGACACAAACTTGGTGTTCTTCAAATAAAATTGACCCCAAGGAGAACCTCAAGTCCAAGCCATCCTGGCAGAGCAGACAAGGGAGCTCTGTTATACCAGAGGTGACATCAAAACTGAGGTCAAAATAACTTAAAAAAAGACCTCCAAAGACAAAAATATCAAATCTGAAACAGTGAGGGAATGTGGCAGAAAACCTGCACTTCCAGGCTAGAGAATTCACACAATTATTAGAGAAACACTTGGGAAAATGATGTTTTCTAACCCCTTGATAATTACTGCTGACCATTAACACATTGGGGCTGGTGGAAGTTATATGGAAATAATGGTACACAAAATATTTCATCAATTTTGTGACACTGCTGCCATTTTAATGATGCTTGTTCTTTGGAAAAAAATGTAAAAACTGCTTCTGCATCTACCTAAATATTGATTTTAGCCACACTGGAGTTGACTGGTGGTAGAGGACAAGTATTCCCCCTAAACAGCTCTAGCACCACCAATCTTTTCTCTTGCACACATGAAAATTTGCTATAAACACATACAAGCTTCCACTATGAGCAGTTAATGAAGAGTTAATGATTAAGACAATGTTAGATAGTGAACTTTTTATAAATCAAGACAAAAACTGCACAAGGATTTCCAAGGAACTTAAAGCAATCACAAGATGCTGCTTGTTAAAAAGGTTCCTTCAGAGATACTCATTAGAAATTGAGGGTTGACCTTTTGCTTTATCATCCTCATACCAAATGCAAACTCAAGTAGAATGCTGAATAGACATTTTTTGAAGGGGAAATCCAGTTAGTTTCTCAGTATCTTAACACAACCAAGGGATAACTTTCTGCCAGCGTCGTGCATTTGAAGATTAGAGTCCTTCAGGATCTGCTCCAGCTTTCTGTGGAAGGATGGTGGGAGTTGGAAGGGACCTCTGGAGATCATTTAGTTCAGGATCTGCTCCAAATTTATGTAATCACAGGATGGTGGGGGTTGGAAGGGACCTCTGGAGATCTTCTAGTCCAAGCACCCTTCTCAAGCAGGTTCCAGGCAGACCACAGAACAGAACAACCTCTTCTAGCCTGACACCTCCCAGTGAAAGCAGATTTTTTCCTCAGGGCTCCTAAAATCCAGAAACTACCCCCATTCACCCAGCAAGCTGATCCCCAAGGGTTATTTCCCCAAAGTAAAATACCTTATCATTCTACCTTGGCTTGCCAAAGGATCTCCCAAGTCAAAGCAGCTTCTCGTTGCTTTTTTCCATGTCCAGTTGGAAAACTAATCCTCCCTCTTAATCCTCCTGGGGCAAGAAGATAACAACAGCTATTCTAACCCAGAGGTCCACCTACACAGCAACCCTGGCTCCAGCCACAGACAATAATAGATGCCTAAGGAGGAGTATAAAGCCAGAGAAGCAGAAGCAATCCTTCTGTCCATCTGAGCCTCCCTGAATCACAGACTGCAGCCACGTGTCATCCTCTGGATGGATACATCAGGTGGTCTGAGCTTCTCCAGTTGGAAATAATTGATTTTTTTTAATTAATTTTTTTTTTTCCTGTAGCTCTCTGAGCCTTTTCCAGTTTGTCAGCATCCTTTTTTAAAGGTACCTGACCTGGGAGAACATCCCCTTCTCACAGCACCTGAAAATGTCACTTTCTCCACCCCAACCCACCAGCTCTTGCTCTTCCAGCATCACATTGACATGTTTGCATCCAGTCAAATGCCATCAGTGGCTCAAATATTAGGAAAAAAAATAAATCCCATTCTCTAGCCTTTAATGCATAGAGTACATCCAGCCAGGTTTAATCCAGCTATAATAGAACCCTGCTGGGAAAGTGGAGCTCACTAAAGGCACCCATCCCATCCACCACGCTAAATAAATCCACTATTTCTACATAAATCTAAGCCCATCACCCCCTGCCCAAACAAATTTGCTTGCAGAAGTAAAAGAACCCACTAGTTGATCAAAATATAAAGTAATATTGGAGCAGAGAGGATTCCCTGAAGTACCCAGGAAATTCCAAGAGCAGATCTCCTATTTCCAGTTAACTCAGATCCAAGAGCCAGTTTCTAATCTGTTTAATATGAACTAAATTGATTTTAAAAGAACTGCCAATTAAGGTTCTTGGGAAAAAAAAAAAAGTTAGTGTGGAATATGAGTCCCTGTCATGATTTAATAAGTAGTTAAGTGAAAGGAAACCAGAAGTGGAAGAGTTTCCCGTCAGAGGAAGGTTATCAGAGAGATCTGCCAAGAATTCATTCCACAACCTGCACTGCTCAGTATGTTTACATCAGACCTATGAAGAGAATTATGTTGAGAAGTGGCAAAGTTTATTATCTAAAAAAAAAAAAATAAATTAAAAATGAATCCATCACAATCAAATCCAGAAAAGCCCCAAAAAATTTCAGCACTCCTAAGTAACTACACAATACCTTAGATGTCAATAAATGCCCAAAATACTCAAGTTACATGAACACAACAGGATCCAAATGAGCTGTTCCCACTCAGGAAAACTTTGGAGACTTTGTAGGTTAGTTGAGTATTTCCTATCAGGCAAAAAGGCAGCTACAACCTCCAGGAAAGAACACAGGCATGACCATCATGTTGGTGAGTGCTGTTCTGATCCCCACCTCTGAAAAAGGAGAGAGAATGACAACAGGACAACAAGGATGATCCCAAGTGTGGAGGACCTGCCACATAAAGAGAGGCTGAGCAGGGGAGGACCTCAGATGGACAAAGAAACAACCAAGGGGGAGATAAGGGAAAGTTTTAAGTGATCTGGCATCTAGTGTCAAGATGAAATACATGGAATAATTAATTATCATGTATTACAAAGAAGAATCAAGACAGAGCCCACTGAAGTTACAGCCAACTTCTCTAAGGCAGCTCCAGGATATTGTCAGTGGATGTAGAATATTGTAAATAACAGCTAAAATTCATAATTAAATTGTAGAGCTGGCTGCTGGAGGGTGTCATGGAGACTAGAAACATAAACAAGTTAGAAGAGGGATTATCTAAATTAATGGGGAAGAGATGCAGTAGAGATCAGATGATTACATACAACTGCTGGCCAAGGAGGACCCTAATGATGGCCATAAACTGGGCAGAAAAGAGCTTAACCAAGCCCCCCACATTACACATGCCCTGTTTCTTACAGCCCTCATTAAGCATCTGCTTCTGGATCTTGTCAGAGGCAGAACACGGAGCTACCCAGAGCTCTGCAACTCGCCCCGGGGTGACACTTTCTATTTAAACCACTTATTTGATGGTACATTTATAGGTTTTATTTATTTTTTCAGCATTAAGAACGTAACTCTAGCCCTGCCTAATCGCATAGTTAGGGAGCTGGGAGCCTAACCTCACTGGCTGCTTCTAAAAGGCATTATTTATGATATGAACATTTAGATACCATCTAACTGGATGCTGGCAGCACAGCAGAGAAATTAATGTACAGCAGAGCAGTGAGGCAAGCACACACCACCCTCAGCACACTGGGAAACAAGGAAAAGCCAGAGCTAGGGGGCAGAGAAGGGGCAAAACTGAGTTTAATGCTGTCCCTTTTCCAGGGACAGCCTGATAAATGCTGGATGGAAACTCCTCACCCAGGTGTTGAAGCAGAAAATGTGTTTGCTGCCCTTGCTCGAAGTAGGTCAGGACCATCCAGAGAGAGGGAAACTAGAGCACCCCAGACTGAAAACCTTCACCTGGGGATTTCATCACGACTTCAAACAGGAGTGATTCATGTTTCAGCAGCCTCACCTCAAAGCAGGCACACCTTCCCCAACCACACTGCCCTCCCCAGCCTGCCAGGATGCTCCTCTTCTCAGCTTGGGCTCCACAGGCTAAAAGCCAGAGTCCTGCTCTGCTCCAGCTACTCTGTTGGTGTCTCTAAAGCAGAAATGCCCAAGCATTTCAGCCAGGACACCACATGATCTTCCCAATGGAATCACTCCTGCCTCAGAGTCTATTTTCCTTGGCAAGAGTGGCCTCCAGAAGGGAGGGAGGAGACCTCCTGCAAGCAGCACATGGCCCAGGGGACAGCAGCATCACCCCTAACCAAGCTCTCATGTCCTAGAAGCAAAGGTCGTGCTTGCAAGTAAGTCCTGGGGCATCCAGCCTGGCCTTGGAGTAACCCAGCAAGAGAAGAAAGGACTTGGGAAAAGCAGCCTGTGCAACACTTGTACCTTAAGAGGAAACCATGATCTCCATGCCAGTGGAGGGGAGAACACAGACCTACCACAAGAGGAGTTCATGCCAGCGGTGTTGGAGACCACAAGGACCACATGCCAAGCTCCACCATCCACTTGTCGAGATGCAAACCAGACCTGGAGCCTGCCTTGGATTAATCCTTTAGCTCTGCAGACACTGAGCAGTGCAGGGTGCTCTGGTCTGACCTCAACACCCCAGAAGGCTTCAATTTGAGTATCACAACAGCTCTAGAAAGAGTTAATGCACCCTGGGTGGACAGGGAGGAATTCTCCTCCTTAGAGTTGTCCTTAATTTCAAATAAAATTCCCTTTTCTCCCCTCCTGAGTAATCTCCTGGAGAACCAGACAGCCTGACAGCTGCTTGACAGCCTTTCCCTAACACATCAACAGTGTCAGCACTTCTGGCTGCAGCCATGAACACAGGCAGGAACATGCAAATAAATTCAATGCACTCCAACCACAGGAGTAGCATCTCCCTCCTCCCAGCCAGAAGAGCCAGCAAAATCAACAAATTCCACATCACCACCACAATCTGCTTGTGGTTTGCCTTCCAACCAAGTCTGGGTATCTTCTATCTTGTATTACTCAAGTCATTTTCAAGCATTATCAGAAACGAAGCTTTGATCAATTAATCTGCCATAAATTAGTGCCTGAGCCTGGGAGGCTGTTACTAGTCAGCTGCAAACTACCAGGCTGAATATTGTGGTAATTAGGTTACCCAGCTCTGCTAGATAATGATCCAAATGGAGGTGGTAAGACATCTTCTTCCACCTCTGTAAGCCAATATTAAGGCTTTCATAAGGGCAAGGACAGATAGCAGCACATCATGTTGTTCAGAGAGCCTGGGGACCTTCCCAAGTTGCTCATAGCACCTATAAAACACATATAAAATACATATAAAACACAACATCGAGCTACTGCAGAAGACTGAGGTGCAGACTTGAGACCCAGGATCAACTTTTAATTCAGAATTCAAAAATTCAGAGCACCAGATGCATCTTTACTGGGCATGGGCCATCAGGCAATGCTCTTATTTCATACCACTCTGGGCTCACAATCTGGAGGAGTAAAAAAGGAGCAACAGGAAAATTAGGTAGCAAAGGAAGAAGCTGGGACACTGCAGGATTTGGTACGTGGAGAAATAAACCATCTGGAGCAAGAGTTCTCCAGTCACTTTGTTAGCAGGCAGACATCTAGTCACACTTTATCCAGAACAAGGAGTTTTATCACAAGGAGATTTTAATACCATCGAGTGGCTTTGCAACATGAGCTTATCTCAGACTGAGGAGATTCTAACTTTTTCTAGTAAAATATTTGAGCTCCTGGTCCTGCTCAGGGCTGAGAAAGCTTCTTGGGTGCTGCCCTAAAGGCACCAAGGTTCAGAACTGGCTACCTGTTGGTGACAGCACGAATTTTAAAGGCTTTTTTGGTTGAGAGACTGTTCTCCATCTGGTTTACCACCCTCCCACCTTCAGTCTGACAGCCACTGGCTGGGCAGGACCAACTGGCTCTTCCTTCTGCCTTTGAGGGAAGCCCAGACCTTCACCCTAGGGCCACAGAGATGCTGCATAAACTGCAGTGCTGGGTTGAAATGCAAACTGCTCCCAGCAGGAATGTCAGCCAGTGCTGCCTGCTGGCATTTCAAGAGGGCAAAAGAGTGGGCAGGAGGCAGGAAAACCAGATTTATGGTAGTTTGTTAGGGATAGCACTGAGGGTTTGACATCTCTTGTGCTGGGAGGGACAGAGAGGCTGGGGAGGGGAACAAGGAAAAGGATAAACCACAGCCTGTGGTCAGCACAGTGCTGTCTGCAGGCTGACCCAGTTCCACACACTCTTCTTCTGGCATTTGAGGCTATATTCTCCACCCAGCTGGGATGTGCCTTCCTCTGGGAAAGGAAACTGTTCAGTCCTGCCACAACACAGGTAACTAACCCAAACCTCATAATAAGGTGGCTCAGACAGCACATTTCAAGCATATATATGGATCAAACTGAACAACTGGCCACATGATATCAGCCCAGGAGGCAAGAGTGGGACTGACACAGGTTTAGCATCATAAAAATGCTTTAAATTAAACCTTGACAGGGCTTAGTGAGAAATTGATGAGTTGAAATCATGGATCAGCCAGGAATCATGCAGGTTAAAGATAGGTTCAAACTAAATCTAACCTGGACAGGCTATCAGGAGAATGGCAGAGAGGTCCAGCAATCACAGGAACAGGTGGAGAGAGAATCCTTGCTGGCCCAAAACTACTGCTGGAAACAATTGAGAAACAGGAGGGATGCTCTTTAAATGGTGCAACACCAGAGCCTTGGCAATGGGGAGACTTCTGGTTTGGGATGGAGACTTCTCCCTGCATCCAACAGCTGATAAATAGGTGCAAGATATTAAAATGACAAGGGAACAATCAACAGAAGGGGGATTTAAGCCCTCTTCATCTAGTCCCAGTCTTCCCAACATGACTTCTGACTCCACCTGGCTCCTTGTCTCAGCCCCAGGTCTGCCTGTTCTCCCCATGGCTGCAATCTCAGCCAGTCATGGAGTGACTTTCACTATAAAATGAGCTGCAGACAAGCCAGGCTCTGTCCTTGCAAAGAGACCACAGTTTCCCAAAATATATCAACTCAGTTGTTTTCAGTCTCAAGAGCATGCCTCTAAAAACATACGTCATCTCAGCTCTGCTGCTGGTGCTGGTTCCCCAAGGATCACAGCACCAAAGGTAAACAAGAGGACAGGATCTAACAGAGATCATGTTCCTAGGGACAAAAAGACAGGAGGCTTTGTTCTTTTCCTTCTGAAAGAGAAAATAAAGTCCAAAGGCACACGAGGGCTGTTCTCTGCTGTGCCCTCTGCAGATCTGGGTGAGCATCTCCAACCAAGACCAGCCTTTGAAGGGTGAAGCATCCAGAAGTGAGTCCTATTTGTGAGTTATTTTAAAATGTTTAGACAGGACCTAAAATAGGACCAGTGTTTTGAGTTCTTCTGAAGAGTATGAACCTCATATAAGCCATGATGTTTTCAGTTTGAAAACGCCCTGGAACAAGGATTGCACTGTTTATACATCTGCTTATCACCCATCTTAGCTCAAATAAAGTTCCAGGCCATTAGTAGGCAAGAAACTCTCTTTTAAAGGTGGTAAAAAAAAATCACACAAATAAGATTTAGGCTATCGGCAGTAAGTCTCTGTAACTCAATAAAATATGTATCATCTAAGAGTAGCATAAACAGAATATGCCACAGATAAAGGGCAAAAAGCAGCTTCTCTGCTTGGAGAATTTGTCTTCACAACACCCTTCCTAGCTGTGGAGTCTGAGGTAGGTGGACAGAGGGTTTACATCACATCCAAAGGTTGGTCCCATCAAACAGTGGTCTGGAAAAACCTAGAAACACCCAAACCTCCCACTATTCTACCCTCTTTGCAGAGGATGCACTATCCAGAGCTGCTTGCCAGGCATGGGAAGCAATGGAAAAGAATGTATAGAGCCAAAACACACCAGCACCATCCTGAAAACTCTGCTCTCCACCCCCAAAGGTGAGGGTTTCACCTGGACAGTTCCTGCCTTGCCCACAGCTGCATGTTTATCTTGAGTCTAAAAGAGACAAAGTGGTGGTGCACAGAAAATAGGGCAGAAAATCAACCCCCACAGTGTTTAAAATGGGAGAGAAGAGGAGGGAACAAGCAGCACTCTCCTAGGTAACATCAAAGTGCTGCTCTGGCTGCACAAGAATGAAGTAGAGCATGGCTCTGATAATAACCGTAACTCACTTGACAGGAGGGAGGTTGTTCAGCCCTGATCTTTGCCACTCTAAAGCACTAAAACCCATGTCCTCTAGTGCACTTGTGCTGGAGCACTTCTTCAGTAGGATCTGGAGAGAATTTGTCTGATATCTCCAAGAATACAACGTGCAGATCTCCATCCTCTCTATGGTGTTTTCCTTTTTTATACCTTGAAAGCACAGATCCAGAAAAGACTGGCCTGAATTCAAGTATTTACTCATTCCCTCCTTCAAACAGCTTTGATTTAGGGGTTTTATTTGAACTACTGAGGGAACCAGACTCACCAATCTTTGTACGTGTGTTATATGTACTCAGGATTTATTCTTGGAGGCTCCAGATTGAAACAGGGTTCCCAAAAACTTGCTCTTTGGGGGTTCAACCCAGGTCTACCACCAAACTGAAGCCACACGAGCTGCACACACAGAAGTCTGGGCTAGGGGTTGCTGCCTGGTTTGGTTCATTGGTTTTATTTCTGCTGAGCCCTCCTGCTGCTACAACAAGCAGACATCCCTCTGATGAAGGTCTCCTGCACTCCCAGTGCTCCAACATGATATTTATCTCTCCAGTACAAGAGTGACTCATCTAAAGCAGCACCTAGAGCCCAGCTGCCAGGGTTTCACTCCCCAACCATGCAGATCTGCAGATCTCCAGCAGCTCATTCAGTCTGGGATCTCTGCTGTACCACCCTGCATTTGATATTCACATTTCCATATTCAAATTCCACACATTCATCTACAGAGTGCTTGGCCAGGCAAGCTGAAATGAGAGTTGTAACCATCCTGTTGAGCAGGAAAGGAGCCTGAAAGGAAAAATTAAGTTTCAGGGAGACGTTTCTTCAAGGTTCTGTAGCTGTCAACACCACAGAGCTGAGCCAGCACAAAGCAGCTTGTCACACTGCATGGGGATTGACAGCCACATAGGAACATCCCCCCTGCTCCAGGGGACTGGCTGCAGATCTGGCAACACTCACTGGCCCATTTCTGGCCATAGATCCCTATCAGAAAATAGCTTGTTTTGTTTTCCTTTTGTCTATAGGTTAAGCCCATTCCCTTGCAGAGAAAATTCACAGTTTAAAAGTGATTTTTAACATTGCAACAGAGCTGGAAGTGCAGGACCAGAGGTGTCAAGACAATTCTTGCAAAAAGTTTGCAGTGGCCTGATTTAGGTGCCACTGAACCCCACAGACCCCAAGCAGCCCCTCAAGAAAGGGGGGTGCAGCTGAGGAGGACCAAGACAAAGACAAAAATAACAAGTAATAGGCAATATTTAGAGTAAATAAATCTGCTCACAGCAGAACTCTACAGGTCAAAGCTTCTGAAAAGATGCCCTCCATCCTTTCCTAGGATTTCCCTACATAAAAGGAATGTTCTCTTTGCAAGGGGAACAAGGGCAAGTTCTCACTCTTTCCAGCAGACCACGTGCCTGGGGAAGCCACTGGTCCAGCTAATCACAGGCAGAGCACTTTGTCAGGTGGGTTTGTGATGCAGCAGCACCAAGAGGCTGCCCAGCATCACACTGGCCACACACTGGGGTGATCAGGAACACGGAGGAGCCCCCAGGAGGCTGCAGGAGTCCATGGGCATCCCAGTGCTGACTCCCAGCACGTTTTACTCACCATCTGGGCTCTTGGGAACGTGGAGACACCTTCATTTCTCTTAGTGAGGTGTGTGCTTCAAACTGGAAAAAACCCAAAACAAAACAACATGAGATGAAATGCAAAAAGTGTTTTTCCAATGCATTAAATCTCTGCTGCACTTGACTCCCATGGTGGTTCCCTTCCCCCTGAGCAGGCAAGGCTTGGCCAGCTGCACAAAGTCCAGGCAGCCCAGGGAAAACAATGGGATCTTTTTCTTGCCAGCACGAGCCTTCCCCTTCACCCTTCCAGCCATGGCAGGGAGGACACCCCCAGTGTGTCTGCAGGGGAGAGGAGTCTGTTGGCATAGCAACAGTACACCCTAACTCTCTGCTAATGAACGGGGATAAAATGTTTTGTTCTCATTAGGAAAAATACAGACACATTCCTGATTGGTGAGTAATGTCTCTGCCTCTGGGAGATTAGCTCCGAGCTGTGCAGCCTCAAACAGCCTCAATGGAGCCCACTGCAGGGCTTCCCTTCAACAGCCACCCTCCAAGGACCCCAAGGTCCCCAAGAGCCTTCTGCAGCACTTTGCCTTCAGGCCTGAGACAGCCCAAGGCAAGAATAATGAGAAGAGGCTTGACAGGAGCAAAGCAGCACAGGCACAATGGGAACACACCCCCTGGCCCTGCAGGAGCTGGGGAGAAAAGGCAGCTCTGGGCTGGGGCAGCCACTGCACCTGGGTCCTGAGCTACTGCCACAGCAGGAGAGGGTTTCTCTTTGTGCATCCACCACACTGGGCTCAGCTCCCACTCCAGCCACATCTCCCATCCCTGGGTGAGCAAATGGACAGAGCAAAGGGCTGCAGCAGACTTGGAAGCAGAGCTCAGTGACCATTAAATGCCTGAGTGCTGAAAACCAAACTGGTTTTCTGCTGCCTACCAGTCTTTATTAGGACTTCAGAGAGTGTCTCCAGGGGCTGAACAGGTACTCTAACTCCCTCCTCCCCCTGCTGGGAGGATTAGTACCCCACATGGAGATGCAACCAGCTCCAAAGCCAGCTGGGATGTGGCAGAGCCCTCTCGCTCTCCCAGCCCCTGGAAGAAAGGGTGGGATTTGGGCTCCCAGCACCCACTAACTCCCTTCCCCAGCCCCTCAGACTTTCACCTGCTCTTTCTACTCCACAGGGCTTCCAACAGCTCAAAATGGTGCAGGAGAAGGTGGAGTCAGCATCAAGAGGGAAGGGTGCTGCTACCTTACACCTCTGAGGAAGCTTGCGCAGCCCGTAGGGAACGATGCTCCTTCCAACCCTGCTGCCCTCACAGCCACCAAACCTGCAGGTTAACCTCTGCTCGTGGAACCACCAGGACCTGATTTCTGCTCTATGTCCCTCCAGCTGAGAAACAACTTATCCCAGTCCCCTAGGCAGGAACTCTGCCTGCAAAGCCAGCTTGCTCTGCCTAAAGGAGGCAAACAAACCCACACTCTTACCCAGCGGCCGGCCAAGCAGGAACAGACCCTGGCCTTGGCCAGCAGCCCCTGTCCAGCCTGCGGCAAAGCTCAAACCCTTCCCAGCCCAGCACAAGGCCGGAGGGGCCAGGGTGCTGTTTTCCATCCTCCGGGTATTTCACTTGTTCCAGGCACAATCCCTCCCCCAGCCCTGGCCAGAAAGGAAAAGCCGTGGGAATGGAGCTCAACACCCCGAGGTAGGCTCACCCCCAGCCGACGAGCAGCTCTTAACTCCCTCCGTGCCGGCGGGCAGCCCTCTGCAGGGACCACCATCCTGCCCTCCAGCAACGGGGGACAGCTCCAGGACAGGCCACATCCCTCTCCCCAGCCTTCCCTGCACTGACAGGGGCCAGCTGGCCTGCCCCAGAGCCCTCAGAGCTGTGCCACCAGCATGAGGACAGCCGAGGGCAGCCCTGCCACTCACCCATCACAATCCCTCACGCTTTCCCAGGATGCCCGTCGTGTTTCCATCCTCCAGCAGCACACAGAGAGCAAGCCAGGAGAGGACAGCACTCCTTCCATCTTTCCGTGCCCCCAGCAAGTCCCTGAGGCTGCCCAGTTAACAGAGAGAACCCTTCACCGTGGCATCAGAGCTGGTTTTCTTCCATTCTCCCCGCACGCTGCCTGCGGTCAGCGCCCAGCCGGCATGTCAGGAGTTAAGTGAGCATTTCCATCCTCCTGACCTGCACCAACGCTGGCTGAATATCGAGCTATTCTTTGCAGCTTGATAAAGCATGAGAAAGCTGAAGGCCTCACACACTCCTCTTTTCAGAGCTTGGCCCGCTGCCCACAAGCTGTCACTCCCTGGCACCCAGGGCAAAGAGAGAGAAGGAGGCCAAACTGCAGCCAGCTGCAATGAATCACTCGCTCCCCCCTGGTCCCCTCCTCCCCAGGGAGCCTGGATCCCTCCTTCCGGCAAGGGGATAATGTCTGCCTGGCTCTGCTGGCTTCTTTCACAGAGAAAACCATCCCTTCCAGGGGGGGTCTCCTATTGCAAAAGGCACCGCCGCAGAAAAGCGCAAAGCGGCTCCCGGCAAGGGCTCAGAATGAGGATTTCTGCTCAGCAGCTGGATGGGGACCCACTCCTGCAAGTGCTCAGCACAAACACCACTTCAGAAAAATCTGATGTTGGCCATTCAGCTCAATTGCAGGGAATTCTGGAGGAGAGCTCAGGCAGAGAATCTGGTTTGAAGGAGATGGCTCCTCTCTCCATCACCCTCTCATGCAAGATTTATTTCCCCTCCTCCCCCTTGCTACAACATCCACCCAACAAACTCGTTTCACCCAAGCCCTCCCAACCACCCCCACCATACCCTCATGTTTATTTTGATGGGTTCCATCACTGAAACTGTTCCCCCACATTAGAGTTCATTCTTCATCTTTAACACAAAGCAGCAGAGGGACACGCATCCAAATCTCAGGGTCAGTGGAGCCTGGGACAAAAAATGCAGCTGAGGAGGCACAAAAAGACCAAGGTCATCGTGTGCCTTCCTTGTGCTATAACAGTGGCACATGGGTCCACATGGGACACTTCCACCCACCCATCTCTGCCTCCTGCTGTTCACTGCACTATGGGAGGTCCCTGCCTGAACAGTCACATCTCTCCCAGTACAGAGAAAAGCTGCAAATTCCAGTTTACTGGGAGAAAGTTCAAGCCCCAAGTTCAGCATCCCTGGATTACACACACTCATCTCCTCCTGCACTCGTGGGGTGATGAAGGAAGAGCTGCCCCATTCCCAATGCCTGTTCAAACAGTGAGAAACTCATCACCTTTGTCTGGGTCACCCAAGCATCTACAGCAGGTTTATTTGATTATTATTGTTGTTTGGGTTTCCAGAGGGTTTGTTTGTACAAAATCCGGAGCAGCACAAGCCAAACTGTAAATAATGAAGATAAACTCTTTTTTTTTCTAAGCAGAAATGAGAAGGACCTTCACTATTCCTCAAGGTACATCCGTCACAAACTAAACCAGGTCTTTAAAATGCTCTTTCAGGGACACAGGCTGCCAAGAATCACAAGTGAGCACATTCAATGCCATTTTATCACATCCTCTGTCAAATGAGACACTCCATTTATCCCTCATGATACATTTCTAGCACTCTGTAAGCTTTCTCTTGCACTCCTATACATCTACAGCAATAACTGCCTCCTCCACAACACCTGCAGCTACAAAGCTGGTATATGGAAAAGATTATTACCCCAAACATCCCTAAATTAGCAAGCTCTGGAGCTCAGGTTCCCCCTTGTGCAAATCACATACAGAACACTCCCAAACTCTCCAGACACACACACACAGAGCTTGGCTGGGGGAAGGTTTGCTCATTCAGCATCACCCTCCTCTGCCAGAAGAATCTCTACATGCAAAGCTTAATAGAAACAGTTAATATCCCCAGCGTGGCTCTGAGCTCTATGTGTAATATAATCAGGTTCCTAATGCTCAGAATAGCACCCTGGAGTCCCAGCACAGACAGACCTCACTGTATGAAGTGGTGTGTGGATGGTTGCAGTGGTGCTGCTGCCTCTTCTGTAAAATTACTGAGCACCACACACAGGAACCCACCATAACCCATATTTTACCCAAGTCAAGGCACAGGAGAGCAATGTATACTTTTCCAATGTCTTTTTCTGGCAGCTAAATCAAGTCAGTGCTGGAGGGAGGGAGGGAGGGGAACACTGAGGTTACTCTCTGCCTGGAGCAGACAAGGAAAAGCCCAGTTCAGCCAAAGCTCACTGAGGCTCTTTATGCTCCCATTCAGTGACAGAGGTCACTTGTCAAAGGCTGAACCAGCTCTGGTCCTGGGCTGCCTGCTAAACACGCTGGCCAAAGCATCTGAGCTGGACCCTTCCCTGCAGTTGTTTGAGTTTCTTCGGGAACACCAAAGGTCTGGAGCCTGTCCCAGTGCTGCCTGCACCACCTTTTAAACATGCTTTTAGCTCCAAAGTAAAATTTGCCTCCTATTCTTCATGCTCTGGAGAAAGGAAAGTCCATACACAGGGGCTGTGAAGAAGGTAATTGCTTGTGTTTGCCAAAACACTCCAATTAGGCATCCAATCATTCTTCTGGCCCAGATTTCAGGATATTTTCCTTTCCTAAACACAGTTTAGCTCCATGCTGGAGCTGACCACCCCCTTCAGATTCCCATTGCACTGCAGGTGCTGCAGGCTGCTCGTGCTCCCCAAGCATCCAGCATTCACAGCTCTTCAATCCATTGCATTTCAGGAGGCACCAGGTCACGTTGTCTGGCCTTCAGCTGATCACAGTTCAGGAGCTTTCTGCACGTTGCTGGCTTAGGAACTCTGTGTTTGAATAGACTAGAGGCCTTTTGGCAAGATGCCCGAGGCAAAGGCCTGGGGAGAGAAATCCCCCATTTCCCAGGCTGATAGAAGGGACAGACATCCCCTCATTTCACCTTTTATTCCCTATTTGGGAAAGGCCAAGGTTAGCTGTCACAAGGGGGACAGGCAGAGCTGTAGGACCCAACACAGTTGCAAGCAATATACTCAAAGAAACAAGAGGAACCAGGAGCAGAGAGCTGAGTACTTCAAAGAGGGGAGCCCTCTGCAGAAACAAGGCAAATACCACTGAATAATCATCTTTTCATACAGGTTGCTCCTTCAGATCTGCCCTGATGCACTGAGGGAAAACACGACATGATGGGGAGCATGGGTATGGGGATGAGGAGGAGGAGGCTATGTATGAAGAAGAACATTCTCATCTAAAAAAAGCCATGGCTTTTAGCACTGTTTCCCAGCTGAGAGAAATCCCCTCAGCCCATTGCATGGCCAGAGCCCGTCCTGCTGTCCCTGGCACAGAGCTCCCCAGGGACTGCTCAAAGGGTAAAGGACAGAAGCAAAACAGAGCACTAAAAATGTGCCCACCAAGGCTGGGACACCAGCACGTCCTGAGCTCACCAGAACAAGTGGGGGGGCAGGAAAAGAAACTTCCAAAGCTGTTTCTTAAAGATTTACAGGGATACAGTGAAACAGAGGAGGGTGATGGGTGAGGGGAGATTGAAGAGGTTAACAGCTAACCATGAGAGACCACAACCTAAAACAGATTTGCACAGGGAACAGCAAATCCCAAATTGTTACCTGCAGATCAACTGGGAGCTGCTTTCTGTACCACTGTATTGCAATCAACTCCAGTACTGTCCTTCCCCCTGAGGTCTCTGCTCCTCTAAGAGAAGGTCATCCTCAAAAGTATCATGCCATGAATGATGAGGATCTGATGGTTTGGGTTTCAGCAACTAAAGTCACTGCTGTGGAAATGCCACTGGAGATTTTTACCAGGCCAGGTGAGAAGAGCATTAAAACTTCTTGAAAAAGTCCTGTTTACAAGGACAATCTGCAAAAATGGAAGTCCCACTGCTGTGATGGACATTGCTGAGGCTGCCAGGGTGGGAAGGAGGATGAAGCTGGCTCTGCTTTACCTGTGCTCACCCAGGAGATAAGCTGTCAAGAACTTCAAAAACTCCAGTGGTCTCAAGAGCAGCTTCTAGGAGGATTTTTCCTGAGGATGAATGGTTGAGTCATTTCTTTGTTTCAGATTACAGCTTAAAAAAAAGCACCTTCCTGCTATTGCTTTGCCATTCAAGACATTGTCATTGTCACCTCTCAGATGTGTAAGGATAAGAGACAGCAGCAGCTGAGCTGGGGTAATTAGGAGGGAGAGATGTGCAGGCCTTGTCTCACATCTTTCTGTGAAGAAGCAGTTTCCACTTTGGCAGGTTTAAGAGTCCCCAGTGAAAATGAACCATCTGCATCTACTCCAGCAGATCCTCCTCCTTTCTGAACCCTTCAAACAGTCCTGGAAAAATCAGCATTGCCTCCTTGCTTTGTATGAGGCTCAAATACAGTCACAAAACCATTAATTCTCCTACAGGAACACTGGCTCCAGACCTGTTTGCAAGCCATCTACTTAAAAAAAAATATTAAATTGCCATTTTATTTGAGCATGCACTGAGTTCCAAGTTTCACTGTTCTCTCTACTTGCAGCAGGGAACCTAAGGATGGGACCAAGCTCATTCAACTCTATTCACAAGCCCCTTTCTGAGGAAAGCCAATAACTTCCAGAGAGCCTCTGCAGACTTTGCTGCACTGCTTTGCAGGCTGAAGAAAGGCTGGTTGGTAATCCTCTTTTCACTCCGTGAGCACAGACCCAAAGGTTTTCATCCCTGTGAGCTCAGAACTTTCCACTGCCATTGGAGAGAGACGTTTTCCTGGCAGGTCTCAAAAGATGCATTTGCAAAATAGGAAACAAGCTCCAGGAATGCAAAAGCAAAGGAAGAAAGCTCTACGTGGACACCCTTTCTACCTCAGCCAGGAAAGGAAATTCCTTCTCAGCACTGATGCCCCATAAACACAACCCACTGCAACTACCAAATACCTGATCAACACAGAGTGTACAAGGGAGGGTGGATGGCTGGACAAACACCCAACACTTTCCTAAGTGCTGGTTTCAGATCAGCTGGGGCAACAACCACTAAAATCTCAAAAGAAAGAATAAAAAAAAATCCAAAAACACTTATCTGTGTGTGCCTGCCAGACAGAAAGGAAAATAAGGGGTGCAGGTGAGATGACAGAGTGATGAAGGTATTCACTACAGGGAAGACACACTCACGTCAGTGATTTTTAAACCTGTTGTCTGCAAAGGCAATTAAGAAGTAAACCATTGCTGCATCTCTATTGAGAAATGTTTAGAATTCTGCAAATCCAAGGTGGTGGAAACTTGCTTCTTTCAAGTGCAAAACATTCAGGTGGCCCAAAGCCAAGTCCCAGAAAATAAGCCCTAGTCAGTAGCTGAGGAATGCCAGCTCTTAACACAAACCCAAAGCACACAAACCCTCTGCTTGGGCAATCCACGGGGTCTTCTCTCACCAAAAACTCACTTCAAATCACACCTATCCCTGATTCCCTGCCAGGGAAACCCAAGTGGAGTCTCACTCTGACACTCCAAGTAGTCAGCTGAGCTCAGATGGGGTTGTTTTTTTCTTACCTTGCTTTGGGGAATTCCTGCTTGGAGTCTTGGTGAAGAGAACCAAGACTTCACGCTGCACCAGGCAGGATCCCTTCCATCACTCCCAGCTCCTCAGCAGAGGCATTCCTGAGGCACACTCTGCCCTCATAAATCAACACCACTGCTCCAGGTTTCCCCGGCAGCTGGAATTCTGCAGGGGAAGGCAAACAGCTCCCCAGCTAAAGCAAACAGAGGCGGGGAGCCCCGCGGAGCGTCCACAGCTACCGGCAGAACAGGGACCAGGAGAGGAGGTGGGAATCATCTGGCTGACAAAAGGCAGCCCAAGATAGAAGAACCAGGAGAGAAGGTGGGAATCCTAAGGCATCATCTGGCTGAGAAAAGGCAGCCCCAGATGGAAGGTGGCCATGAGCCTGGCCCTGACCTAGGCATTCCTCTGTGCTTGCCGAGATGTTTTATCGGAGCAAACCCACCAAAGTTCATTTTTAGAGCAATGACCATCTTGCCCCTGCCACGGGTGGTAGTTTTGCCTTTAAGAAGCATTTATTTCTGCGTTTAGGAGGCTTGTGTGAAAGATCCTGCAGGAATACAGAACAAAACCAGCCCAGTCTTACCCAGTTTAACTCTAAAATAAATGAAGACAAAGGGAGCAGTTCTGAGCAGGGTGAGCAGCACTCAGCTCAGCAGAACAAGAAAACTGCTGTTTCCAGGGGTAAAGGGAGGTGTTTGGGTGGGTTTTTTTTCTTTTTAAACTACATAACAGAAAAGACCTGATGAAAGATTTTAGAGAAGAATTATTAGGTGGGTTGGGATGTATTTATGGGCCAACCACCTCTCACACAGAAACCAAAGCAGTGTTTTTTCAAAAGCAGCACAAGGAAACAACAGAGGCTAATGTTACCAGACAAACAGCAGCAAGGGTCCAACTTCCAGCACTAACATTTGGTAGATTGCACACAAAACACTAGATAGGCTGCCTCAATATCTCATTTTCAGTTGTACTTGGCGAGTAAGGGAAGGGAGTAGCCAGGGCAAGGCTGAAGCAGTGATGGTAAAAGAAAAGCAAGAGTTGACTGCCTCAAATGCTCTTATAATAGACACAAACCCATCAATACCTTACAAATAAACCTGGTTTACTAAATCCAAGGCATCTTCCTCAGGCACACCCTGAGAGCTGGGGTAAACAGCCGGGTTTCAACATCTCCCACTCCCGAGATTCCAGGGAGAGCCTTCAGTGCACGGATGAGCATGAACAAACCCCACTTAGGTCAGACCTGATCTGCACCACAAACCCGAGTCTTCAGCTTCATGGCATCACTGGGATCCCTCACTTTGAGACCACTGTATGGTGTTTTTTCCTTCCCACTTCCCTGAAGAACCATCAGACCCAGTCCATATGCCTTTGAGGGATACCCTGGGCTACCTACATGAGATTAATCGAGGGCACACATGCCAGGCAGAAAACAATGTGGAAAGCCAGCAGACCCATCAGTAGGTGAGTGTCAGAAGCTCTCCCATCACAGATCATCCCCCCCAGCCCTCAATAGGCAAACTCACAGATTGCTGGATGAGATTCAGCTGTTGGGAAGACCCCAAGTGGCAGCAGGGCACTTAGAAGCTCTGGGTCGAAAGAAAAAGAATGTGTAGGGTGAAGGACTCCTACATATGTATAGGTGGAGAGAGCCAGACACAAAGGAGGGGGTGGTGGTGGGTGGGGAGACTTGTCTCCATGGCTTGGTGCTCATTTTGCCCTTTCAGTTAAAGATTCCCCGACAAGGAGCTGCTCAGCCCCACAGCCTGATGAGACGTCTTGGGAAAAAGGGAGCACAAAGCATCACACATGAATGAGCACCCAGCCAGCTCCTCATATTCCCACCCAGCCATATGGCCCCCCCAAAAAAAGCAAAGTTCTTCAGTGCAAACATTGGCAGCAGCAATACGAAGCTAATGTGTTAATTAGCAGACTTCACAATCCAGCACACGACACAGATTGCTGGTGCTGGCTATTAGATAGTCAATCAGCAGCCAAACAGAACAAGCACCACATTAGTTAACCCCTTCAGAACAAAGTTAATCATTTTTAATTGCTGCTTTCTGGAGTGAGCAGATCCAAGATCTGTTTTTCAAACTTATCTCAGAGATATCTTAAAATATATTCGGTCTCCATCACTCACAGCTCTTCTTATTCTTAATATTCAGCCTCAGTTGAGATGTTTAGCTTAAATTCAGGAAATCCCACCTTTGCTTTACACACCACCAGACTAAATTAGCTCAATGATTCTAAAACCAAGTCAGTGTTCAGCCTGCAAACAATCACAAGTTACCCTGAAAGAATTTATACGCTGAACTACAACATCCATTAGGTTTATTTCTTGTTAGAATTTTCACCTTGAATGCAAGATTAATGAAGTAACTGAAGTTACTTCAATGCAACTGGAATTTACTTCAGTGCAACTGGAATTTATCTCAATGTCTGTGGGTTTATACACAACAGCTGCTTAATAAAACTCTCCTTCCCTAGAAAGTTTAATCCTAGAAAGTTTAATCAGTAAAATAAGTGCCATGGGACAGGTCAAACAGAAAGATCAGTGTAATGGTGAAATAAATAGTGTAAGAAACAAAGATTTCATTCTCAGGAGACATCTGAAGCACAAACCTCAAGTTAATGCTTCCATCATAAACAAAATTCTTTACATCCAGGATGTGTCACTTACATTGCATAAAACATTTAGGCATAAACAAAGTTTGGGAGGAAAAAACCCCAAACAAACAGGGATGAGGAACACAAGCATTAGTCTAACTTAAAAAAAAACAGGAATCCAATGCAGCAGGACTAGTCAGAGTCACATAATTTAAGGTAAGGCCACTCTGACCGTCCCATTTCATCCACTCACACCTCCACAAATCCCATTAAGTGGTTCTGGGAAGTGCAGTGGTTTATGGCACCTACACTAGAGGCCTTTGGAGGTCAAAACCTGAGTTCCCTGCTCTCCTAATAGTTTGCTCCAATGGCTTCATCATTCTTCCTGGCTGCAAGGCCAGGCTAATTTCTTATTTGTTTGCCTTCTGCCTTGAGCCATTAATTCCTTCTGTGCTGGATTAAAGAGGAGCTCCTTGGGAGTCAATTATGCACGTGCTTAAACCAAGTCACCTCTCAATAGCTATTCTGGCCATCAACAGCTCAGGCCTGGCAGTCCCTCATTACAAGGCACCTTCTTGAGTGCTTGAACAACTCATCATTTATTTTTTTTTAAAAAATAGCAATTTAATTGTCATCCCCCCCACCTCCTCCCCCTTCTTCAGGGTCACTGCTTTGGTGGAGCACACAATGGGTGTCTCTGGCACACAGAAGTCTCTACTTGCCTGTATCAGATGGATGTTATTTCCCTAGACCCATTTTACAGCATAAATGAGGAGCTACAGAAATCACCAACTGCAAAGCTGATATCAGTTAGCTAAGAGTCAATTATCTGACTCTAAGGAGTCTTAGTCACCATTTAATCATTTCTCCAAAAGCTCTAAGGAAAACTTTGCTTCCTGATCCCCATTCTGCCCAAGATTTACCTACTATCCAGGATCTTCAAAATAAATCCCAATAGATGTGTCATTTCTAGGCATGCCCTCAGCACTGCCTCAGCTTCTCTGCTGAACCAACATTGGCAGGGGCTCTAGATTTATTTCCAGAATGCTGATGAACAGCACAGAGTACAGTGCTGATGCACCTCCTAGGACACCCCAGTAACCCCTGATTCCAGATGCATCAGCCTTTTTTTTGGTAATTAAATAATTATGAGGTATGCTGTTGATGTTGGCAGGGATCAATTATTCATACCATTGTATGGCTCCAAGTCAAACATCCCCAGAAGCACATTAGAGGAACACATTCACCTGCTGCTGTCTGCTCATGGGTTTCTTTCCAGCTGTTCTTCCTTACTATTAACAGAACCAAACCCTCCAAAGCCATATATCCTCTGAGGTATACATTAAAACCAGCAACCACCTACCTCCAATCTCCCCAAAGACTCAAGTTATTCAAGATCACTGCACAAAAAGCATTAATCCCTAGTAGATGTTAACTAGACACAAGGACTAGTACCTCCTACTCCTCCTCTTCTAGCAGGAGACCCATTGAACTTCCACCTCCAACCACTATGTCCATTTAGGGACAGTTTTCATGCTGTGTTCTACGTCACCTAAGTCTGCAAAAGGACAAGGATCCTTCTGCAGGAGCACAAGCCAAGGTCTGGGTGCAGCTCAGTCTGATAGCAGCAAGGGCTCTGCTTTTTTCAGGAGAAAATAATTCCAAGGCAATGGTGTAGAATGAGACACGTGGCTTTTAACAATCCTCACCTTGGTGTTTTAAAAGCAAGACACTTGTATGAAGCCCCCAGCCCAGCTCCATGGGAACACTAATACCAGGGACACTATCCTCTTGGCTGAGATGCTCAGCATCCCTCCAAGCAGCAGGAACATGCAGCTTATGGCAAGCTGGTGGCCAGGAAGGTCACCCGAGGGTTTGAGCAGCAGAAAGTCTGCTCATATTTATGCATGACCACCCGAATGAGCTGCATGACTGCTTCTGTTGAGCTGCTCTTTCAGCAGGAGCACCAGGAGGAAGCCACGCTGGGACTGGGCAAAGGGGGAAAAAAAACCCACTCCGTGGACACAGTGAATGGGGCAGAGAATTCCCCCACAAATTCTTTAAGTTGATTTGCAGTGATGCTCTGCATTGACTTTTCCAGCAGCTTTTTGGGCCACCTTCACACATCAAAGGCCAGGCCAAACCACTGCAGTCATTTTGACTGCATCTGCTTTAGAGATTGATCAGACCATTGATTTTTTTCATAGCTTAGAGACAAAGTGACCTTTCCATCCCATAAAAAAACCCCAAATTAACACATGTAAACAGAACCTTCATCCATAAAGAAAGTGTTTTGCTCTTGCTTTAATACTTTTTTTTTCAATTTCAGCTCTCAAAAGATCAATTCTTTCTCCACTTGAGCTTTTCATCTTGCTGGCCAAAACAGACCAAAGGGACAAGACTTCTCAGAGCACATACAGATGAGCAGCCTGAGGACAAACACAAGACACTGATCTTCCTATAAGTCACTGAGGGGTAAAGAAATCCATACCAATTTGGAGACAAACAGTTCTATTTCAGGGAGGTGAAGCAGCATCACAGAGGGCAGTTCCCAGCAGAGAGGAGAGTTTCATAAACACAAGAAGTTTAAGGCTTTCTCCATACAGAAAAGAGTTTTTTGAGATGCAGAGTGGAATAACAGGGATGCTCCATGTGTTCATACTGGTTTCCCTCACGAATCACTCCATGCATATGATTTCTACCTGCTTAAAATAAACATATTGCATTTTGGGCAAAGTTCCATCATCACTAGGACCTTGTGCCTTCTGCTACTTCCCCCGTGGTGCACCAGGGGATGCAGATGACAATGCTAGAGCTCAGCAGACAAGTGTCATTTGTGTTCTGGTGTTCCAACAGGCTCTGGCAGCCTGCAGAGAACATGGAGCCTGTAGCTGTCACTAGGATTACACTGTGCTGGCAACGCTGGAAGATAGAAGCACAACCCAATGATATTCAGAAGGCAACACAAAGGAAAAGGATGAAACCTCAGGGTCATTCTCCTAACCAGCTTTGCTCAGTGCAGCAGCACCCTGGGACCTGCATGTTGCTGCTGACCTCCTGTGCCAGGCACAGCCACAAACCTCCCATCAGCAACACCACATCAAACCTACTTCACCAGAGACAGCCCAAGTTTCTTGGGGCTGGGCAAGCAGAAGGCCAGCATACAAATCCCTCCCAGCAGGATGCCCATCACTGTCATCATCTGGAAGGTAAACACTATTTAGATGTTATTTGTCTGCAGCTAATGAGTTGGGCATTCAAAGACTCACTGCAAGAGCTGTGGATGGGATGCTGTGGATGCAGCTGAATGGTTGACTCCAAAATAAGATGAGTCTGCAATATGGCCATCAGCTTGCCTGCTCTTTTCATTCTCTCCAAACTTTATTCAACAGAGCCAGCTCTCCACAGCGTGGTGAGGCCACATTATGGAACAGTAGCCAGTAGCAATATGGGAATATCAGGATCATCAAGGAAAACTTCATGATGCCACCACCATGCACATACAGGCTTTGGTACCACAATGAGACAACAATTATTTGCAAGAACCACTGATGACAAGCAGTGTTTTGGGGACAGAAATTGCATTGACAAGGTTCAAGTCTTCAGAACAAAGTGCTGTTACTGCAGGAATCATTTTAAAACACAATAAGCAAGAAAGCATGATTGTCAGAGCTCCTTCAGAAGCTTTGAGATTTGTGGCCCTCTGCTGAGCTTGTTGCTGAGGCCACTGACACAGGCTTCCACTTCCCCTGCAGATCAGCTCAGCGTTGAGAAGGAAGGGGCCACGGTGACTTGGGCACTATGAGGACAGAGACTTGACTGTCCAAAGCCCAGAAAAAGCAAAACAGGCTTAAATGGCCCTTTCATCTGTTCCTGTGCAGCTGCTCATATGGCCAGGCTGCCAGCACGCACAGCCCCAGCCCTGCTGCTGGGGAGGGGAACCTTGCAGGTACCCTCTTGACAGCACAGAGAACAAGGGCAGCACTTGCAGGGCAGCTGCTCCACCTCACCACCCTTTTCTTTAGCTTCACATCACCTCAGCTGTGCTGGGCACAGCCAGACTCTTCACTGGGACTCTGCCCCTTGCAGTGGCCAAGGAGCTGGGTGGTGGTTCTGCCTTGCCAATGCAGATGTTGCCCATGCTGCCAAGATGAGAAGCTGGTAGCAGGCACCCATGGCCATGCTGGAATTGCACAAGCACCCCTGTAGGCTGGCACACACCTGGAGAATGTTTTCTGGTTACAAATCCCCCCAAAACCAGGAAGAATCTAGATCAAGGGAACAAGACACAGCAGGAGGGTCAGTGGTCCCTGTTACAGCAGCAGCAGCCCCACAGGGGAACCACATCTCTTCATCAGAGCCATGGGGAAGCCACAGACATTGAGGCCAAGCAGCAAAAAGCCCTTGTGATCCCTGCCTTAAATCTCTCAGCAGCTGCAGGTTGACATGAAATGCAATCCAAAAAACCATCTCAGCAAGGCTAAGGAGCAGCATCTAAGCTCACAAACACCTTTAGGTCTTTCACCATCCCTGCAGTCTCATTTCAGCAAGTCCTCTCCAAATGCTAAACTACGTGCCAGCTCTTTGGAGCTACACAGAGCCCCTGGTTACTATTTCTCTGTTTCCCACAGTGGCACACACAGCTCCCATGCAATTAATTCAGCTGCTCATTCCTTTAACCATTCTCCTGGGCAGGATCAGGCAGTAATGGGCTGCAATCTGTATGCATGAAGTTGAGCAGCATGCAAATAGGGATCAAAACATTGATGGCAGGGGGATTCACAAACCCAGGAACTGCTTTTGCACTGCAGCTCTCCAGCATACACATTATTTTGTGTATGAGGAGACAGCTCAGGACAGGTGAGAAGACCTCATGACTCCAGTGTATAGAAGACAGCAGATGGATGGTCCCAGAAGAGCTATTGAAATGCTCTCACATATGATGAGTTACTAATAGATAATTCACTAACAGAATTGCTCTCTCCAGCATTTTAAGGCGAGTGTGATGCAAAAAAAAATCTTGGGATCAAAGCTGAAAGTGCTGAACAGAGAGTTGCTTCAGGGACATTAACTCCAAGCTGTCCAAACCCCCACACCAACTGCAGTGATAATGTTATTTCTGACAAAATCTGGTCTGACAGGTGCAGGAGCATCTCTGAAGCCCTTGTTCCTAGGCTTTAAATTCCTGTTGCTTGAAGGACTTCCAGCTGAGCACAGGGCACTGTCAGGAGCATGTTCTCAAGCATTTGCTTGGCCAGCTATTCACAGAGGTTGGCAGAGAGATTAGAGAGCCCAGAAACTCCCCCCAGCCTCACACAGAGGATGGGGCATGGCCACTGGTCAGCAACAGAGGGATTTAAGGAGTTCCCCAGGTGTCAGGACCAGGGAGGGGGAACAGGCTGAGTTCCAGCTCTTCAGAGAATACAGAGGTCACCTCACCAGAATGTGAAATGATGTGATACAGAAGAGCTAAAGGAACAGAGAATGCAACAAAAACTCATTTTGAAACAGGCACACATGGGCAGCAACCTTAAGATGCAAGCACTACTTCTATGCAGTAATTTCCAGCGTTGTTATAACAGGGTAAGATGTCAAATACACCCATTCTATTTATAGCAGGACATGCAATTTAGTCAGAGAACTTGTTTCATAAGCATTGCCAAATGTTGGAATACATTCAGCTCCCCCCACCTGCACAGTCCCAGGCACAACCACTCTCCTGCCACAGCAGAGCTGCAGGGAAGGGTTGGATGCAAGAAAGATTGGATTCTCCTTGTAGTAACTCCATCACTTTAACCCAGCTGATGGGCAATACTATGGTATGATGAGATAAGCTGACATATTTTTCCCCTGAAACTCAGAAGGCTCCAAAGGCAGCACTGCCTTTACATCTATAATTAAAGTGCCAAAGAGAATGAGAACTTGAAATTCTCTCTGCTTACGGATCCAAAGCTTGTTAGCAACAGCAAAATCCAGTTAGTAAATAGCTTCCAGCTTGTGTTTTGATGGCTCAAGCAGCAGCCACACAATTCCTGCCTCCAGTACAGAACCAGCCCAGCTAAACCACCACCAGGAACAAAGATCAAGCCACCTACAGCTCCTGTGACAGGGACAAAAGACTTTCCACATGAGGTAGAACAGGAACAGATCCAACTAGCAAGATAAAATGACAGATACTTCAAGAAGGGAAATCAAATGTCAGATACTCCAAGAAGGGAAACCAATTTATTGTTTCCTAAAAGGCAGGAGTAATGATGTGGCAGGAATTTCGAGAGCAGCAGCAGAGGCTGTGGAAACTCAACCCACCAGTTCCACACTGTTCTGTGGTTAAACTCCAAAGCCAAGGCCATGTGAAACCTCACAGGTTTGTCAGGCACAGGAGAAACATTCCTCCTAATACCTGCAGTGTTCATACTACAGGTAAAAATAACTAAAGTTCACATGTAACTGAAGTCTGGCATTGGGAATTTCTTTAGGATCTATATAATTAGAAGATTCACTTCATATTTTGAGCAACATCTTAAGTCTTCCCATCAGATCATACCAACAAAGTTCTTTTCTACTTCATTTTTCCTTCCCTTTTCTTTCTTGGGGGTAGCAGGCAGGATTTGAAAGGGAAATTCTAACATTAAATTCAGGATATTAGAAATGATTATTAAATGGGGAAAAAAACTAATCCACCTAAGCCAACACCATTTCTTTCTTCTTTTTTATTCCCCCACCAGCAGTACTTACTTCTAGTTAACAAAAAAGAGACCTAAATTGCTTCCTGCAACCTCAAAATAGCTCAGATGTCTTGGCTAAAAAAAAAAATGAAATTATTAGCAGTGAAAACAAGTCCTCTGAAGCAGCTGGGGAGAAAAAGCAGAGCCTTACAGAGATCACAGCAAAGCCCTGTGTGGTTCTTCCATTAGTCAAGGTACAAGTTGGTACAGGTTGAAACATCCTGCTTCTTGTTTTCACACCTTTGCAAGTCTGAGCTCCAGCAACTACAACCCAGGCCAGGTTATGGTGCATCTCAGATATCACTCAAGCAAAGCACAGCATGAAGGCTCATCCTATATGGTTCTGGAGGGCTACACAGCAAAAATCCCTCTGAGAGGTTTTTAGAGTGCCAGGACTTGGGGTGCTGAGGGGGGAAGGTCTTTTGGCTCTCACCACAGGCATGTGCAACACATGAGATTATTGTTTCCCAATTGAATTAAGCATCTACTTTTGCCTTCTGGGAACAACGCTGTCATGTCACGAGACCCTGCACGTGCTCCTGATGTCTCAAAGGCTTGTCCCTGAAAAACACAGGCAAGAATTTTCCAGGAATTGTCTCCCAGCACCGAGAGCAAACCAGACAATGCTCAAATAACCATCAATAGGAATCTTCCCTAAAGACATCAGCACAATCGCTAGGTCATCAAAGACGCCTCCAGTAAGAGGACGAGGAAAATGATCCCAGCACAATGAAAGCCCAGCTGGCACATCCCCAGAAAGGCAAAGCAGCCCTCCTGTGGTTTGGATGAATCCTCTCAGATACAGTAATCCTGCAATCAGATACTCAGGAGAACCACAAATAAACGCAAATCAAATCCAGGGCTTTAACAGATTACGGGGAAGGCAACGAGGAGTCAGGAGAAGGCACCACTCGGAGCACAGCAACATCTCCCTGAAGATCCAGGTGAGCAAAAAGGGCACCAGTCCAAGCCCTGCTTCCTGAAACCAGCTTGTGTCTAGAGGGCTAATTCTTACAGGCAAGCAGGCAGGCTCATGCCTCCTCTGACTGCTACCACCCTGCACAGCCTGCAAGTTGGGATGAATCAAAGTCCTATCATCTTTCTCCAGGATGCCCTTATGCAAGCTTGGGAGGGTTCGGCTCAAAACTTGGCTACAAACAGCTAAATTAAAGTTTCGGGGTTAAAAGCCCAACAGCTACAACCAACAACAACAAAAAGAACAGCTGGAGAGGCCGACAGAGAGGAGGAGAAACTGAACTCCTTATGAGCTTGCTCTCAGAGGCAGAAGGAAGGATCTGGAGAAGAAGAGAAATAACGCGGACCTGACCAATGTAGAGGTAGAGCTGTTACCACAGAAAACCCCAAGCATTTGTGGGAAGCGCCTGCTTCATCTTCTTCCAAACTTCCCTCCTCAGGGGGACTAAAGCATAAAGCATTTCTCCTCCTGAAAAAGAAACTGTGCCTCCCTGCACCAAGACTGAACTGCTCCAGAAAGCAAAGGGCAACCATGGAAGGCAGCGAGAGCAGACACTTGGACAGACCTGGAGAACACACACACCCCACATACAGACAACCTGGGTGGGTGCTTCTCCCTTCAGTGCACACCCAACATACAACTGGCACTGCTCCTTTGGCAGGCAGCCTCTCTCCAGGCACACACGGGGCCACCTTCCACAGCAACAGAGACTTTCCAGCCTCGTTCAGCCCGTGCAGGCTGTGCCAGGAGAGCCCGAGCGTGCCAGCAGCAGCAACACTTGGGAGAGAAAAAAAACCCTGCTCTGCACAAAGACTGGCACTGAAGAGAAGGGAACGGCTCCTTACAACCCTCTGTCAGCTATTCCCTCTGCCCTTATATGGGAATATCCCGTGGCCCTGCTGGGAATGGGATGCTGTTGGACATGAAAGGTAAGGCAATACCTGAGCTGTCCGCAGGCGAGGGTAGAATTTGTCTTTTCAGAAAGACAAGCAGAGTCTAGGAGCTCAAACTCCTTCAAGCAGAATCTAGGTGCCCAAACTCCTTCCAGCACTTACGTGGGAGAAAGCAGAGATTAGAGTGTCGACTGCTGACAGTCTGTGCCCACCTTTCTCAAGAGATTTATGCTGGTAATTGTAATCTTATTAAATATTGGTAATCGTCTTACTAACCTAACTCTTTTCACATGTTGGAAGAAACTGAAAGAGAAAAATTCCATATATGATCACGCTACGTTAAATGCTTTCAGCCCAAACCTCAATTCAGGGCTGGTTTGCAGATTGCAGCCCTGCCACACACAGGTGTGGAGCATGGAAATAATCTTACCAACAAGCCACCTTCTCTGTCAGATTCTTCTCTGTCCATAACCTGCTTGCTCACTCCTCTTGGGATTCTGCTCAATGTTCCTGGCCACTCAAAGTGACCCTATTAACACCTATGCAATTCCAAGCCTGCTTTGCAACAATCAAGGGGAAAACACCAGTTTCCCCATTAGAATGCACAACCATGTAGCACAACAGCCCAGAGCACCAGCTCCCTCCTGAATCAGGGCGAGTGCCTCCATCACTGCTTCAGCTCCCAACGTCACACAGGCACCTCATTAATGTGATGCTCATTGATTTCTGCATTTTAGACACAGGGCTCCAGCGACCTCCATTCAGAAAGTGAGCCCAGACCACATTCATTGCTCTGTCTTACACAGAATGAGGCACTTGTTTAGTAAAATACTGACCCCGCTGTTTTACAACACTGGGGATTGTAGCCCCTTCCTTTGTAACTCCTGCAGCCGTCCAGATATTCTCTCAGGACTCACTCCTGTTCCAGACTGCTGCCCTGAGATAAAGCAGCACTCAGAGAAAGTTTAGATTGGAGAAAAGAAAAGGTCTCAAGTTGCACTGAGGTAACAGAAAACACACCTGCTCGGGGGGCCCAAACACTTGCTGCAAACTGGTCGGAAGGAATGTGTTCAAGGTGGAAAATGAGATCTCCAGAACAACAGGACTTAAGCACTGAGGGGAAAGAGGTGAACACATGGCCTTACAGAAATTAAAGGTGTTATTCCTCTAAAAGCCACCTTCTAACATTGCTTTTTCCAGCAACAGTAAAAAAAATGATCAGACTGAAGAAGGCAGACAAGACAGCCTCCCCCCAGTTAATAATTTAAATGTATTTGTAAGTTAACAAGCCAGATTTCATTAATAAGCAACTCTGCCTTCCGTAGAAGGCAGTTATTGCTACCTTTGAGGTTGAAGCTTCAGGAACATGATGATACTGACTTGTAATGCTATTTTTTTCAAACACTGCCTGCTACCAGCCATTATTTACCTCACCATTCACTCCCAGCCCTCCAAGCTCTGGTGTCGAGCTACTCCCTGAAGACAACTCAAGCCGCTTTTTAATCACCCAAAGGATTGAGGAGTTGTCTGGAGCTCCTCAAACAACACAACCCCCGAGTAACTTCTGGCTGTTCCCTGCATCAGAAAGTTCGCAGCATCCTCGGCAAACAGCATCCCTATGGAAGCTGGGGGCACAGCCGGTGCAGCCCCAGGCGCTGGCCGCCTGGCCGGGGGCTGGAAGGGTTGCCCGGCCCTCACCCCGGCACCGACCCGGTGCCAACCCCCCGCCGCTCCGCTCCTAGCGCTGCCAACCAAAGTCGCTGGAGGGGGGTCAAGGGGGGGTCCCACTAACCCGCTCTTCTCCTCTCAGGTTCAACCCCGCTTCGCCGCTTGCCCTCGCTGCCCAGCCGGTGGCTCCACCGATGGAGGAG
>VYZX01013350.1:196674-236000 GCA_013401335.1 Brachypteracias leptosomus
CCTCCAGCCCCCCCGCCCGCTCCTCCTCCCGGCCCCCGAGCCCCTCCGCCCGCTGCCCTCCCCTCCGTAACCACCAGCCGGCCCAGCGGGGGGAAACTCGGGGTGTGTGCGGGGGTTACCCTGCCCACCGGATCCCTCCCCCGCTCGCCGCACCCTGCCCCGCCCGGTAGGCCCCACCGGGCCTCGGCCCTGCCCCACCGCTCCGGAGGGGCCGCGCCCATCCCCCCAAGCGGAGACAAAGCGCGGCACCTGCCGCCGGCCGCTGACCCCNCCGCACCGAGCCGCGGACCCCCCGGCCACGCCCCGCGGGGGCCACGCCCCCGGCTCCGCTCCGCCAATAGCAGCCAGCCGCTCCACCGAGGCCACGCCCCCTGCCCCGCCCCGGCCCCCCGGGGTCCTACCGGGGGCCGGCTGCCCCCCTCGTTAACGGCGAGCCCCCATTGGCTGCCCCGGGCGGGGCGGGGACCCGGTTCCTCCGGGGCTCTGCCTCACCCCCGGCCAAGGACCCGGTTGTGGGAGGGGGTCTGGGCGGTACCAGGCACAGCGGTGGCTGCCAGGGGTGTTTGCAGCCCCTGTGCTGAGCCGGGCTTCATAAAGGGTGTATTCGGGAAGAAATCAGAGCGTTTCTCTGGCCTCAGCCAAGAGGGGTGAGTGAGGGAACCTGCAGCACACGGGGTGCACCGGGAGCAACATCCGATGGCAAAACCAGTTCCTATTTCCTTAGGAAGCACCCTGTGCAAACCGAGCACCGGGTGCCCGGGACACGGCCCCGCTGTGCAGAGCGTGTGGGAACCAGGACAGCAGCAGGAGTCAAGAATGTGACAGAAGCATCGTTATCTCCAGTTCCAGAGCAGTACAGAACATGCCATTCTGGTTGAGAGGTGGTGGAGACAAAAGCAGCAGTGCCTGAAGTGATATGTGTAATATAAACCGGGTGCTGGGTTTGTGATTTTTATTCCTGCAAAGCTGGAAGCTCCAGTCAGGAGAAGAGCAGAAGAGACAGAGACATTCCTTGCCCCCGAGAACTGACTGCATTAAATCCTGAATGAGGGGTAAGTTCTGTCAGTAACAGCTCTACAAAGGGCCAGGATTAATGCTCCCATTCTTCTCTCTCACACTGTAACTTCTGTGCTCCTCAGACTCTGTTGTGTCACTGATCAACAACTGCACAGTTAGTCTAACAACTGACTTGCTCCACATGCAGTGACCAGTGCTATGGACTGAATGCAATCACACAGCCCACCCCGTGGCTCTTTGCCTGCCAGATGTTTGGAAACCCCAGAGAAAAGATGAAGTTCTGCCTCTAGCACCCAGCCCCAAATTTTGGCTGTATCTGAGGACGTGCAGAAGTGATATAAGAGCTGTAGGTTAAAGCAAACTCTGAGGAAGAGGCAGGAGGCACCAGATTGGGTTGTGCAAAGCACCAAACTCATATTCCAGGGGTGCCCATCACTTTTTGCATAGATGAAGCTACAGATCTCTGCTCAAGACAAAGCTGCTCTGAAAGGCTCAACCAGGCTTCCCTCCCACGTGCATTTCTGACATTTCAGAACAGAGTTGGTGCAAGTCCCATGTCCAGAAGTTTCATTAAACATCTACTCTCTTTGTTGAAATCCATCAGCCTCTCACACTCCCACCCCCAATTCAAAAGGCAACTATTTTATGAAGGAAAAAAAATATGTCTGGAAGTTTAGAGATGCTGAACAGCCTCCAGAATCCAGCAACGTGGCCACAGGTCCCTAAAGGAAGGGTTATTTTGGAAGCAGCTTCCAGCTCCCTCTCTGGACCTTCACTCCTTGGTGCTTACAGGACCCATTGTACCCATGAGGACTCTCCTGAGGAGACTGATGATCCCTTTCTCCCTCCTCTCCACATACAGACCAAACCATCCTCCTACCACACCCTACCCATTGAACTGCTCTTCAGGTTGGAGCTGAACAGAGTATTATCATCTCACTAATCAGATTTTTTAACTGCACTCACATTTGCTTCCACCAAAACCCACTTTTGGTGACTAAGAGCATTAAAAATCCCTCAATTTTTATTTGCTCCAACCCATTCCTGACTCAAAACACTAATCCCCTTTGTGCCTTTCCTCCAGAGCCAGTCCCAACCTGCAGCCCCTTCTGTCTGCTAAAAACATCTGCAAGCTCCACTTAAAAAGCAGCAAAAAAGCCCCATGAGAGCACACTGGAAAAAAAAAAAGCAGCTTTTCCTTGTGTCCCATGGCAGGGCTGGTGCAAGGAGCTGGCTGCCTCAGGAGGAGCTTCTGTAGGATGTTCCAGTGCTCTCCTCCTGCCCCTCTCACTGTGCTTAAAGCCCTATGGAGTGATGAGGATATTGTAAAACCACCATGGGATTACACAGTTCCTCTCCAGGGAGGAGTTTGGATTGTTCTGCACAAAAATCTTCTGCAGTTCTTAGAAGTAAAGCAGAGAAAAGCCAGTTCTCAAACACTACACAGCACCACACAAAGAACAAACACACTGAGGAACAAATTTAAACACTTCTTGATTTCCATTTGTTCAGAAGCTTTTTTAAAAAAACATATTTAAATCCATAAAGGATCCTCCTCTCTAAAGGCCCTTGTTCATGTCTGGTTCTAAGCAGGTTAGCTGAGTTCCTTACGTAACTATTATGATAATCACAAGGCCAGCAGCTGCTTATGCTCCTTTTGATTTTCTCCTTACTCTTCCTCCTCTCCAAGCAGGGGATGAGATGGGTTAAGAAAGTCACGAGGGGTATCTAAATACTGGCTAGAGCTTCTGGGAATAAACTGCATTTAGAGCAGTATTTCAGGGACCAACAGAAGGTTGACTCCATCTACCCTGCTTTAAATCTGTTTCTTTCAACTTTTCAGCTTGGCAGAACATTTAGAGACAGCATCAAGGTCTTCATTGCCCTCAGTTGGACACCTACAGTTCTGCCAGCAGCAGTCTGGGGATGTCTAAGGATCTGCTTTTGAACACTTTCCTATTCTGCACTATAGGTTAACTGCCACATCAAATTATCCATAGACTCTCCCATTTTATTTAAAATAATTTTTAAAAAGTGGTTCTTAGAACAGAGAAGCTTGAAAACTTGACTGAATCCACCTGCACAGGATCTGTCTACCTCTGTATCAAACCTATTTATCTAAACTGTTCTTAAAATTACCAATGATGGAAACTCCAAAATCCTGCCACAACCATAATTACCTGAAGGCCTAATTCTCTTTAAAAATAAAAATGGTGGCACAGCTCTTTTTTGGTTGTATTTAAGCACACACCTTCTTAGAGGATCCACCAATTGCCACACACCAGAAATGCCACCTATGTTTTATAAGGAAGGTCACAAATAGAACTTGCCAGCAAAAATCTGGCAATAAAATGCAATTCTAAATATATTATGGACAAACCCAGCGTTGTCTCCTTTTTCCTAGCTCACAAACCTCACTCCTGCAAATGTCTACACCTTGTTCCAGCAGCAAACAGGACATCTCTACCACTCCTAAACTCCATAGAGAGAGAAGTATTTTTTTTTTAGAAGGTATTCAGTGAAAGAAACAGTTTTTTCCAAACAGTTACAATGAAATCAACAGGAGCAGCTGCAACTTCTGATCAGGATCTTAGTGTGTTGGAACATTCAAAACTCAACCAATAAATACATGTATCCCAATTGTCCTGTATTCATAAGCCACGTTTGTTATTCCTCTCCTGAGTGGAAGGAATGGCAACTTTCCTCTTCAGAAAGCACCTACTGTTAGAAGCCTGCAGTGACCTCATGAGAAGCTATTTCCATAGCCACTGGGCTGTTTGCTTTTGACTTACTCGTGGTTTCTCATGGAGCAGGGCGAGCTCAAAATAGCTGAGCCTGAGCCAAGCTCAGGCCAGTGCTGCCCAGTTTTCTATAGTTCATGTCTATCAAAGGGCTTCCTGTTGCTCTTACTAGGTCCTCTCTTTATCTTGTGTGTCTTGATTGACAGAGGAATTCACTTGACTCCACACTGGCTTTCTCTGACCTACACACAACACATGGGTCAGTCCCTGGCCTCACTAGACTTGTATGAATACTGCAGCCACCACCCCTCCAGGCTGAGGAGTGTTTGGGACACATCCTGCCCTGAGAGGACTTTGCTCTCAGAAAGAGCAGGAATTTAAGTCTCCCAAGGCCTCAGCAAGCAGAACTTTCTGGTTGAGGAAAGCTCCAGCTGAGAGACTTCATTCCAGAAGGGAAACTCAACTATCTATTAAAAACCTTGTTAATAATCCACAGGTATGCAACAGAAGAGTTTTCTTGCTTTCTTTTTAACTAAAACAGAGCACAGGTAACAACTATACACTTAGCCCTGGCTGAATCACCAAGAAATATGCCTGGAGATGCCCCTTTGCACTGTGTAAATCACTGTCAGTACCTGACCCAACGTGAGCTCTCAGAAAAACTCCTCTTTGTTCAAACTTGTGTATTTGCTGCCTCTGTTCCCATGACAAGGATCTGGCACAAAGCACTGAAGAGATTAAGGGCATAATCCACCTTCTAGTGTCTTCCTGGAGATTGCTTTCAGCCAGCTCAGGTACAGCTGCTACTGCTGCAGCACCAACCTACAGCTTTAGATCATGGCCACAATGGAGCAATAATTAATCCAGGATTGAGGGAATGTACTAATCTGCCCCCCTAATTATTATATAGACACAGTTAATTACAAGGGGGCTTTTCCTAATTGAAATTATTCTGCTGTCACTTCACATAGGAGGATTTAGCAAGGAAGAGCAGGAACAAGAGAACCACAGTCATGGCTTGCAATAGTGAGTTCTGCCAGCTCTACAAGCTGCACACACAATCTATTCCTGACTTCCAAACTCCCTCCAGTTATCTTCACTTTGATACGTATCATACCTTCCACCTCTTCTCAGATTTTAGATTATTTCAAACATTTATCCCCAATCTATTTGCCACTGCTCTCACTGGCTGACTTTTTCCTCTAAGTTAAAGCTGTAAACTCTAAGTTAAGAAAGTTAAAGCTATTTACTCTCATACCTTCCTTAAATGGGTAAAAAGCAGATCTCTTTAGAGCAATAAACAACCCTTGGGTTTGTATTCTCTTGTTTATTGTACACAAGTTGAGCCTTGGACCTCTATTCATTTTGGATGCCACCAAGTACAATTCAGTGAGTGCTGCCCCAGCTTTCCAGCCTGGCTGGCTAACATGCAGCATTTAAAACCCAAGCTCATACATATAATCCACACTTTTCAGAGGTGCTATCTAAAATTCAGACACTTACATAATAATGGGGCCTAAATTGATGTAGTTAAACTGAAGGAAAAACAAAATAAAACAAACCCAGAACAAAATTCTCTGTGACTAGTGCTGGCAAATCACAAACAGAACCATTGTGCTATCCCCTTCCCCTTTAATTGCACACATCTCTTATTTTCATCAAGCTCCTGCAAGATGTATAACCTGTAAAAATAGTTGTGAAAGGAGAAAATGACATTATATGGATCTGTAGGTACTTCTGGACACAGCAAAGGGTATGGGAATTTTTATCCCAGTTCTCAAGTGATCAGATCAAAGAGTTTCCCTAAGTGCTTGTTATTCACTTTACACTCCAAACAATCAATATATAAATCAGCAGTTTGGTCCTTCCCCAAACCACATTTTGCATCTTTCACCTCCCTTACAAGCAGTGAGTCATTACAGATCTTTCCTAACATAGTTTGTTTATTCAGTGGTGTTATAATAGCACCTAATTACACCAAATGAAGTTGGTGCCTCATAAAACAAATGTCCCTGTCCCAAAGATCTTACAGGATTAGGAGCTTAGCATCAAAACTTCAAGGTTTTTCAATATGTTTGCTGGGCCTAGAAAGAGCTGACAGAAAAATCAGCCATTCTTCATCCTTCCAGGAAAAAGAGGCAGCTGGACCTTTCACCTTTTTTTTTTGCCAAATATTATTATTTTGGAGCAGTTTGCATAAACTATGACCATTAATGTACCAGCTAAAAGGCACCTGCTGTAGAGCAGCATTTCCATTTCCAGAGGACAAAATTGAAACAAGAATAAAAACCAGAAGAAGTTCCAGTGAGATACCAGCACAGATAAGAAACTGATTGCTCCATAGATGATTATTAAAACCACAATACACCTTGGGAAGGCTGGAGAGGAAGGATAATTGGCTTGTTTGTGCAGAATAAACATCATCATACTGAATAAACTTCTGTATATGAGCCCTTTCTCCCTTTCCCTGCCTGGAAGCCTCTAAGCACATCAGTTGCAAAGAGCTAAAGCCTCAGAAATGCTTTTGGATACTTCATGATAAATTATCCTAGGAAAAAGTTACCATATATTAACTTAGTGATATTTTAAATGTATCATCTGGCTTGTAAGGCCACATTGTATCATGGTAAATTCAGTCCTCCTTATTTACATGGTTCCTGCTGCTTGTCATAGTGCAAGTCACTGCACTGTATCTAGAATAAAATTTAAAAAAAACAAAAAGAAAGAAAAAGAAAAAGAGAAAGAGAAAGAAAAAACCAAAACAAACTCAAACCTTCAGGGCAAATATTTTTACCCATTTGGTAAAATGACTCCTGATGAGAACATGGACAAATTGCAACACTATGAAGAAATCAGGAGCAGAATCCTCAAGGATTACAGATGAAGCACTTGAATCAATGAGAGATTAAGAGAATCATTTGAGCAGAAAATCACCGATAGAGCTCCAGAGTGAAAGTCACTGATTGGCATATCAGACTAGACAATAACAGATGAAACTGGAATTTCCTTGGCTTGAGGAGCTAAAAGCCACAACATATGACAAAGACAACACGTTAACAAGGAGCCTGCAGCAAGAGATGGACTCAATCTTTACAAGTGTTCCAAATATACAGGAGAAAGTATAACAAGAACCAGCTTTATTTGGACTTGTACTCTAAGTACTCAGAGTGCAAGTTGATTTTTATTAATCTAGTTAATTCTGGCCATTAATGAGAGATCAGTTCCCCTTCAGTATAATATAGAGCACTGGCAGAGTAACAGCAAACACAGCACAGGTCACTGCAGTGCTGTAAATGGAATTTCTCTTGATTTGTGTTTCCAGCCTCCTCTCAGTATCACACAACTCCAGGATCACATCTCTGAGGGCAGCAGCCTGGCCCTTGCCCTCTGCTGATGACCTTGGGATCACCCTTTCCACAGGTCTGTTGTGCACTGCAAGTTTAATGCTCTGCACCTCTGAAACCATCTGTGCTAGGCTCTCCTGCAGCCTGCTGAACTGCTCCTGTAAACTCCCCAGGCATGAGCTGACTTGTTTAGTGTAGTTTAGCTGCTCCTTTAAAGGAATTAAAAGAGAATCTATTTTTATGGAGTCCTTCTTGTCTTCTCTAGTCAACAAAGCGCCTTCTTTTAGCTCCTCTGGTGTCCTTGCTTGCAGCAGATTTTTCAGGTCTGCTATGACATCACTGAGATCCTTCTGCTGTAAGTGATGGCTGGAGGCCTGTTCCTTGATGGCTTCTTGCAAATTTATTGGGCCCTTCTGTGCTTCAAGCACCAAGACTTTCAATTCTTGCAGCCTCACTCGGTTAACGTAAGTGGAACCAAGAACACCAATAATGGCTCCCAGCACAGAACCAATAATCGACCAGTTTTTTGTTTTCTCAGCTCTGGTTCTCTCTTTCTCATGGCTTTCCCTTACAGCTGCAGAGAAGAGAGAGAATTTTTCTCTCTCAGCTTCTTCTGCATTTAAATATGCAGCTCGGTACCTCTTCTCTTCCTGCAAGAAATACAGTGATTTGAAGAAGGTAGAATATCAAGCTATAAAGTTCATATGAAGAAAAAAAACAACCCCAAAGCCCCAGTGCAGATGAAGGAATGAGAATTAAGAACATCCATTAGTCCTGTTTCAGAAATTTTCCTTTTCATGTGGGATTTTCTTTATTAATCTGACTTGAGGGAGACATCCTTTTAAGTCAAAACTGAGGAATGGAAAAGGTCATCAGGAATTAAAGCTGAAGATCCTCTACGTAAGAACCTGTCACACACTGATGACAGAAAAGGGGTGAGTGGGCAAGGTCCTTCTCCCCCATAATGGTCACTTTTTCAGCCCTGCTTATTTCTCCAGACACTACCTTTACCACACAGTTCTAAATCCCTTAAGTGGGAACTGAAAACAGGACTGGGAAGGATGTTTCAGATCTCAACATCCGTGTTGATGAGATGAACCTACTCTTCTGTATTCTTTCTTACTCTGCTCACAGACAAATTCATTTCCCTTTCTCCCTGCACCTCCCAGAATTCTTCTCATTCTCCCTAGCGTGTATTTCTCTTGTAAGATGACCTTGCAGACAGTGGAAGGACTTGAGTTCTACCTTTCTTCATGGCCATGCAGAGCTCTGTTCTTCTTTGTCTCACCTACACAGAGCTGATCCCTTTAGGCAGCTACAGCTCTCTAGTTCTTTCCACCCAGTGATCCAGGAGGCCAGTTTAGGCTTGGACATTGGTATCCACTCCTTGCCTGAGCTTTGCCACAGGTGTACCTGCTTCCAGGCCTCATCCCTGCTCTTCCTGCAGTTCCATCTGGATTTCCTGGATGACTTTGGCTGCTATCTTGTCTTGTCTCTGATTCTGTCACCTGCACTGCTTGGCTCATCCAGTTGAGGTGCTGCAGGACTGCATCCTGTGGTGAAGATACTGCCCCAGCCTGTCCTGTGGTCAGTCCCATCTTCTTGCTTGCCCTCCCTCATGGAGCAGCCTCACCCTTGCTGCTCTCTGACCAAAGCTTTACTGAATTGCCTGCATCTCACAGCCACTTAAAAGGCAGATGAGAGAGTTTTCATGGATTAACAACCAGAAAGGAGCTTCTCTCATCACATGGAAAGTTAATTCACTGAAGCCCAGCTTTTTGTTGACTATTCAAATGCAGGTCACCACCACCACAATTAATTTTTTAGGCTATCTTGGGCTTTCTTCTCCAACTTTACTCCCCTATTGCAGCATCACCATAGAGGATTTGCACAGCAGATCAAACCATCAATAATAAAACAAGTAGCATAAGAAATTAATTCCCATCACTGTACTTCAAATGTATCTACAAGACACAGTCACTAGTGATGGAAGTAAAGCAGCATATTTTCATGAGAATTGCTCAAGCACCACCAAGTTACCTGCAGCAGCCTGTGCTCCAGGGTAGCCAGCTCTAGATACTGGGTGTCATCCCGAGAGACCCTGTCCAGGCGGTCCCGGATCTCCTTCAGTTTGAGCTGTTGGGTTTCAACACTCTCACGAGCCTCTCGGACTATCCCCCGAGCTACCATAAAGACATTTTCAGCCTGAGAAGAAAGAGTGGTTCTTTTAGAGACTTGTTACCCCTCAAATCTAAATCACTAATCACAGAATCACTGAATATTAAGGGTTGGAAGGGACCTCAAAAGATCATCTAGTCCAACCCCCCTGCCAGAGCAGGATCACCTAGAGCAGGTCACACAGGAACACGTCCAGGTGGGTTTAAATGTCTCCAGAGAAGGAGACTCCACAACCCTTCTGGGCAGTCTGGGTCAGTGTCTGTCACCCTCACAGTGGAAGTTTTTCCTTATATTTATGTGGAACTTCTTATGCTCCAGCTTGCACCCCTTGAACTATCACTGTCCATCACTGAGAAGAGCCTGGTTCCATCCTCACTCCCTTTATGTATTTATAAACATTAACCCCCCCCAAAACAATTCACACTCCATTTCAGCCTAAGGGATAAGCACATATTCAGGATAAGAACATATTCATAGTATCTGCACACAGAGCAGAAAAAAAGAGACATGATCCTCCTTGGAGGCTCTTTTTTGCCTCACAGTTTATATTTCTTTAAGCTTAACTCAATAACTTCCATATTTACCCATTGCCTCCACGTTTACCTCAGTCACTTTTCCCTGAGCCTCTCGAACTTCATTGATTCCCACAAACTCTTCATATCTGTCCCACCAGCTCTTGCACGTTGCAGACATTTTCTGAAGGGAGTTTTTCCCCATAGCAGTCCCAGCCTCTGTCACTCGATGAAGGAGCCCCAGGGCTGCTTCTACCCCAGACTTGGCTTCAGGCCTCTTAGGTGCTGATGAGCAATAAGCCTGCACGATGTGTACATTCATTTTGGGACTCCATTTTATCAGCAAGTGGTGATAGTGCAGACCACAGGACACTGAGGACACGCTTGATTTATATTTCATTGGCCCCATGCCTTGAATTTAATCGCTGGACAAAAGTGCTACAAGGATAAAGAAGAGAAAAATTATTGAAGTGTGGCTGACTGATGCTTCTTAAAGCAACATGTGTCCCAAACCCCCCAAATTCAAGAATGGCTAAACCACCACTAGTCTTACACCACTACTTACCTAGAGAACTTTCCACAATTTTCAACAAGGGGCAGTTCAGCCACAGATTCCTGCTTTTCTGCCCTTAGGAAGTACTCTCACCATGCTTCTTGATTACTAATTGACTGTGTAAATAGGGACCATGTGTAGATTCAGTAGCAGCAGGAGTAGCCTCAGAGTAATTTAAGGCTTCAACACAGCAGTGATTGCCATACAAAGTTGTGCCTTGTGCTTTCACAGTTGAGCTGGTGCCTCATGTCACAAGTACTAACAATTCTGCAGAAGAACAAAAAAGGAAAAAGGAAAAAAACCCATCTTTAGAAGAAAAAAAGTGGGGCTTGATCATTCCTTTAATCTTACACTCCACAGATATGTGTGAATAAAGCAAAGAAAAAACCATAAAGGACAGAGGAAAACCACAGAAGTGCTGCAGCAAACACAACAAATATTCTTATGAGGCTGCCTACAAAAATAAAAAGCAAGGAAGAGCCACAAGATCAGAAGAATACCAGGCAGTGAACACACAGTTAGGGCTGCATTTTAAAGTTAAATTCCTTTAAAAATCTTTTAAAATTCCTTCAAATTCCTGCTTTCACTGCAAAAGCAGCCTGCTGGTTAGTTTATTGTCTAATGATTTGTAAATAAGACCTGAGTCTCTTTTGTCACTGCTAAAGTGTAAAACTAGGATTTCCCACAGGCCAACACACACTCCCAGCCTCATTTCTCTCATTTTGGGGGGAAAAAGTCTGTTTTTCCACAAAACCCTTTCACTGCCGCTGAGCTCCACCAGCCGCCGCTCCCGGCGCCCTCCAGCCAGCACGGCCAGACCGCTCCCGCCCCCGGTAACCACGCACAGGCCCGGCCAGCACCGCCGGCCTCCCCTCAGCCCACAGCGGGCGGCCCGCGGGGTGTGTGTGGGGGTCCCACCGCCCCGCCTAGGCCGAGCCCGCCAGCCCAGAACCCCGAGGGCCACGGAGATAAACCGGGCCGCTCCTCCCCACCGGGCAGCCGTCCCGAGAGGCCTACCGAGGGTACCAACTCCCCACCACACCACCCCGGGCGGCACCTCCTACCTTACCCGGTGCCCGGCGCCTGAGGCGGAAGAGGCGGAAGCGCTACGGTGGCCGCGCGGGGTCAGGCGGAAGCGGCGACGCGAGCGCGCACCGGAGCGGGGGGCGGCGGAACGGAACGGAGCGGGCACCATGTCGGGCCGAGAGGGTAAGGCCGGGCCTCGGGTCCCCGGTACCGCCCCGATCTCCCTCCCCAGGGCCTCACTGTCTCCTCTGTCTTTGCAGGCGGCAAGAAGAAGCCGCTGAAGCAGCCGAAGAAGCAGTCGAAGGACCTGGATGAGGTAGGGCGGAGGCGGCGGCACCGGCACCGGGCCGACCCCGCTCGGTTCTGGCCTAGGCCGTGGGCCCTGCTTGTGGGCCCCGCTCGGACAACCCCTCAGCGTAGCTTTCGGTAGCGATGGGCGCTTTACGAAACGTCCCGTTAAACTGACGGTTAAACTCGGCGGCCGTTAAGGGCCCCGGGGGGGATCCGCTGCCTTCCGCGGCCCCGGTGTGCCGGGTGTCACCAGCTGGCATCCCCCCTGGGGCTACGATCAACGGCCTAGAGAGGCCCCGGTGCCACGGGGGAGGCTGGGAAGTCCGGGAAATTAACAGCGTCACAAGAGGAGATAAAACCTGGGGATTATCGAGGAGTTTAATAAGTTGGGGACGAGTGAATCTCGTGTTAAACTGACATGTAAGGGCTCAGGGTATGGGCATAAAGTGGCATTTCTGGGCATGGTGGAGAGGACGGGTGAGGTAGCAGTGGCTGGAAAAAGACAAATATGAGGTCTCTTTGGGAAAGGAAAGACAATAATCGTAGCTTTCTACATGTGTTGTTAGAGATCCAAGTTATAATAATGTAAAATTTAATAGCCAGGGTGGATTTTAGCACGACTTTGGCAAACTAAGGGAATTCTCTTCTGTGGCAGGGCAATGCTGTGTGTGTGAGGAGAAAACTCATGGGGTTCTTCATGCTAACTCATGTCATGTTCTCAAATGCAAGGCAGGAGTGGGAGCTCAAAAGATGATGGAAAAGACTTGCTGGAGGGCTCCAAAATTCAGTGATTGCAAGCATGTGTTGAGTGGAGTTTTGCAAGATTCTGTGTTCAATTAGAGTCTAAATAATACTTCGATTAGTGCCGTGGTTGACCAACAATACATCTTATTCTGTTTGTAGGAAAATTGGGGGGGGCTGCAGGCTGTCAGAGAACAAGAATAGTGGTCAGTAATCTTAACAAATTGGAGGAAGCTTGGAAAAAAAGGTTTAATTTAATTAAGCATGTATGCTATGCCCCTGTCTTTGGTAAGACTAATCAACTTACAAAATCCAAGAAGAATTACTGACTAAACATTGTATTTGTTTCTCGTTGCTCGTCAGTTGTTTCTGAATTCTTTTGGGGAAGGAGATGTTAACAAACACGCTTCTTTTCTTTAGACAGATCTGGCATTTAAACAAAAGCAGAAGGAGGAGCAGAAGAAACTTGAGGAGATGAAAGCAAAGGCTGCTGGAAAAGGGCCCCTTGGTAAGTGAGGGATAAATGGAGGGCTTGGTGGCTCCAAAAATGTCATGGTTTTGATTGACAAACAGAAAAAGGCATGTACCTCGAGTTGATGTGATACGCACCAGGTGCAGATGATAAATAACAGTATTTGTTCAATTTTTCTTTCACTCTGCAGTTTCATCCCCAAGATTACTGATGCAGGTTCTGGTTTAGGAGGTCTAACAGTGAACCTGTTCCAGCGTGATGGTGCAGAGACATTTCTACTCTTATTTTAGCATCCTTTTCTTTCCAGATGTGTTTTGTCCTGAAATTTTAGCAAACCAAGTTCTTGTTCTCTTAGAGGATGAGTTTCTTCAAGAGCAGTAGAAAAAAAATAAATGTGACTGGAAGTTAGTCTGGCTTCAACCCATTTGCCTAAGTGACTGTAACTTATGCTGTGTCCATTTCCAGTAATCTCATAGCAATTTAATTTCACCAACAACCTTTGCTGTGGATTCTTGTCAGATGCTGTTTAAAAATTGTAATGCCCCTGAATTCACTTTCTATTTTTTTTCTTTCCACTGGTCATACAAGACACAGGCTATAAAAAAACAGCATTTACCAAAAGTGCTGCACTTGTTGATAATGTTTTGTGCCTCCACCTTGCTTTAGTCTCTTCAGTAGCAGAGAACAGGAATTCTCATAATTTGAGGATCTGCTTCTGTGGAGCTTAGAACCCAGCTGGGGGTTCTGGTAGGGATACTGATGCTTATATCCCCTTAGCCTTGAATTTGATTTGACCAGACTCCTGGTGTCTAAGAAATAAACTATGGAGGGTGTCAATGGAGGAACAAAGTGGTTGTTAAAATACGTAGTTCTGTTGTAGATTTATGAGGCATATTTGGTTCCAGGATAAATTTGGGTTCTGAAGTTAAATAAGTTATTTATTCAGAATAAAGCAGCTGAGATCACAAACCCAGAAGAGTAACACACAAAAATAACTCACCAGAGTTGTACAGGCAGCCTGGCAGGGATTTGATTTTATGAGGAACTAAGCATGTAGCTAAGCACTGTAACAGTTGTCTAACCAGTTGTGGTGTTTCTTTTGGCAGCCAGTGGGGGAATAAAGAAGTCTGGCAAAAAGTAGTTTGATCAAACTGCAGAATAAAGAAGCGATTGAGTTGCTCAATGGACCTGCAGGCTTCAGAGAGTTTCTACTCACTGTCATTTGGGAAGCATTGTACATTTTGTTTAGTCAGAATAAATCTTTTTTGTTAAGGTGTGATATTTTCTCTTTACCTGGAGGTTTTGTTTAAAAAATGGCATGACTGTTTAGTACTGGAAATGAAACTTTTTCTGAAGACCACTTGTGACCTTGTGCTGTCTGAATGCATCTGCTTGTTTGGTAGTTATGTGTGAGAATAAACTGCTCTCTTTTGACAATAGGAGTCAGGGCCTGGGTGTTCCAATCTGGAGGTGCAGGTCTAGCTGCAGTTGTCCAAGATGTGGCTCTCCTAAGAGCTGAAAGTTTTCTCTAAGCAAAGTTTGGCTTTATACTTCCATCACCAGCAAAGTCATTACCTTAGGGCCAACCACTCCCCCAAACAATCCTCCTTTTCCTCTCCCTGCTGAAGTACGCTGTGGTGCTGTGTATCTTGAACATACACTTCCTTTTAACCCCCAAATAGTCACCTACACCTTGTTTTCCTTGAATTTCTGTGTACTGACAACATCCCACATCCTCAAGGCCTCTGGGGGGAGCAGGGAGGGGGCTATAATTTAATTTTTTTAATTAATAGCAGTGAGAGCACACCGGGTATGGATGAAGATGTTCCTAAGGTAGGAGCTAAGGGTGAAAGAACTAACACAGAGCAGTTCTTACCCGGGTGAGTGGAAATGTTGGGGTACAGCCTCCTTAGGAGAGGCAGCTGGGCGCTGGGAGGGGTTACCCGGTGTATCCGGACGCTCCCGGGGCTCCGGGCAAGGACCGAGGTGCCGGTTGTCAGCGCTGCCCAAATTCCCCTGTTACAGGCGGTGTTTCGGGGGGCTGGGGACGAGTCCGAGGCTCCGGTGTGGCCGGGCGGGCAGGGGAACACCCCGGGCGCGCCCCCGGCAGCGGCGCCGGGCTCTGCAGCCCTCTCGCGGTCGCGGGACGGCGCTGCGGGCGGGGGCCGTGTGCACTCGTTGCACTCGCGCCTCCGTGCTCACACCGGGGCCTGCGGCGGGCACCGTCTCGTCTCACCGGCGTCCTCTTACGGTAGGCGAGCGGCTCGGGGCCGCGCCGCTTCTCTGGAGCCCTCGGAGAGGCCCCGTGCCAGGCCCCGCCGCCGCCCGCGGAGCGCCGCGCCTCCCTGAGGCGGGTTGTGAGGACGGGCGGGCGGGCAACCCCTCAGAGCCAGCCCCTCAGAGCCCGCCCGGCCCTCGGAGCCGCGACCGGGCGCCCCCTCCCCGGCAGTCAGGAAATCTCTGGTGTGGTGAGAGAGACGCTTGTGTCTTAGGCCTCAGCTCCTCATCTCGGCGGCCCGTTCCTCACCCTCAAGGAGCTGCCCTCCCCGGACCCTTCCCTGCTTCGGTGTGTTCGTTCCTGGCGCTGTGGGTGAGAGGAGTTTCTCCAGCACCTGTGGACAAGGTCTTTGAGAGCAGACAAGGGACATGTTTTGTCATGGAATTCTCTATTTCTGTGGCACAGTGTCCCACCAGCTCTAATAGTACAAGTACTCTAATAGTACTATTAACTAATGTTAATAGTTTTCTGAATGCCCTTTGTATAGAAGTTAGGTAATTTTGGGGGAAGCTGGATCTTCTAGAAGGTCCCTTTTCCTCTAAAACCATGTCTATATGTTCTCGAAAGCCTTGGGAGAATCATCTTTGGTGGGTTTGGAGGGGTAACCCTCAGGGAGAGGGTCTCTGGTGTTGTGCATGCTGCAGTCCAGGGGAAACTGGGAAAAATGTACCTTGTAAACATCAAGAGAGGTCTGGGGGTAAACAAAATGAGGGAGAAATTATTAGGGCAAAAGATTAAACTGTTTAATTGTTACACATCTATGGTAGATTCACTCTAGTGTCTCTGGTGAAGCTACTCCAGGTTTCTTACCCGAGCACTAATACTTCACAATCTGTATGAATAAATGTAGGTCAAAGCATGTTAATAATTGAGCATGGTGGTGGGTGAACATGATCAGGAAACCTCCTCTAGACTGGGCCAGAGTATGAGAGAAATAGAACCTTGGCAGCCTATCAATATGCAATTGTTTGCCCCAGCAATTACTAAATGAAATGAATGAGGTTGCCAGTCCACAGTGAGTCTAACTTGAGGTGGCCTGAGTGAATTAAAGAGTGAAATAGATTGAATAGAAATGTTTGCTCCCCAGCATGAGAGAATATGCCCAAGTGTTTCAGCCAAAAAGCAAGATGAGAGGGAAGGAGACCAAGTGGCAAAGTGACAGATCTCTGCTGTGGGAGAGCTGTTCTCAATGGGCTTTAGTTTAATGTAGACATTGAGCTGCCTTCCTGGCCAGGAGTCCTCCTGTGTTGAATACTGGACTCTGGAAATGAAGCTGAACAAAGCAACCCTTTGATCGTATCTTTTTACATAATACTGTGTAATAAATGACATTTCACTCCTTAGTGCTGCTCCAGCTCCACTGGTAAACTAATGCAAAGACAATGTAGCTCCTAGAACATATATATATATATAAAATTACCCACAGAAAAAACAAATCCCAGAAAGCAATAGGAAATTAAAGTCAATGGTTAAAGTAGTAGTGGAATAGATGCAAATATTCTTTATAGGGAAATCCATTGAAGGATGTGATTGCCCTAATGATTTAAAGTCAAACTCTTAATGTTTTCAAAGTACTTTGCCCACTCTTTAGAGTTAGTTCAGCTCCAAGGATATCATGTCCTGCTCTCAATGACTTCCATGTAGTAGACAACCTAAAACATCCTAAAATGCTTCGCTGCACTGCCCAGTGAGCCTCAGAATACTGGGAACTTCCTCATGCTTTTATGTTCCAGTTGATCCTCCATCCCACAGCTGCCTTAAAGAAAACATTAAAAAGAATAATACAATATACCATAGAGATATGGTGGCAGTTTGAGCACAGGGCTTGGACTAGGGATTCCTTGGCAGCCTTTAGCAGCTCCAATCTCTGTGTTCCATTTTCCTTTTCTCCAAACTGTAATGGTACCATTTGGTCCCCCATCTTCCAAGGGCATTATAGTGGCTTCTAATTTACCACCTTTCAAAGATATCAAATGTATGTCAGGTTTTTAAATATCTTTTTTCCATTTCTTTCAAACAGCAGAATCCTTCATTATCTCATCTTATTTGTAGGAACCAAGAACCTGCAGTACTCAATTCTTTCTTGCTTTGAAATGTAAATATGGATTAGTTAAAACATCTCTGGTCAAAAGGGATTGCTTTGCCAATAGATGTCATAAAATACTTCTAAATGCAGTTTCTAATCTGGAAACCAATTGTACCCTGCCTCACACATTAAAATTGCCCAGCACAAGTCAAAGCTTAGATGTTTATTCCAGCATTTATTCCAACATTCAGCTGAGCTGCTTTGAGTCCCAACTCACCATTTGCTCACGTACACAAAAGTGACGTGGCTTGAACAAAGCTTTCCCAGACTGATGGTAGGAATCTGAATGAGGTCCCTTATTTCTCCTGCCAATGCTCTAACAATTAATTAAACAGGAGATTGAGTAGGTAAGAGATCTGGTTTTAGCAGCAGAGGGCCTGCCATTTCAATACTGTTTCTACAGGTGTCACTGAACTTTTAGTACCTCCAAACCAGAAGCTAGCTGGGGAGTGACAGAGTAAAAGAAGAGTCTATCTTTTGAAAGAAAGTCCTTAATGTGCCCCAAAGTTCAGGTGTAAGTGGCAAAGAATTAAAGTGAAATATATACTAAATCAAGTCAGTATTGCCAAAAACTACCCCAAACATAATTTTAATAGAGAGGGGGAAAAAACCCAAACCAACAGGGCCAAAGTACAGCCATGATGTAAAATAGCTTAGGTCTGAAGGAGATTTATTTTGATCCACTTCCAGAAACTTACTTTTCCCAGATGTGGGAAAAGAATATTCTTGCTGAGAAGATAATTCTATTTCAGATCCTTCAATCACGATTCTTGCTTCTCTTTTTGCTCACTTCAAGTCACTTGTCTGTAATAAGACAGCATATCATCTAAACTTTGGTAGAGTGGTTCCTGATTCTGAGTGTCACTGCTCTTGGGCTGTGCTGATGGTGGCACCTCTTGGGTGCTGAAGCCAGAGGGCTGCGTTCCTGGTGGCACCTCTTGGGTGGTGAAGCCAGAGGGCTGTGTTCCTGGTGGCACATCCTGGGTGCTGCAGCCACAGGGCTGTGTTCCTGGTGCCACCTCTTGGATGGTGAAGCCAGAGGGCTGCGTTCCTGGTGGCACCTCTTGGGTGGTGAAGCCAGAGGGCTGCGTTCCTGGTGGCACATCCTGGGCGCTGCAGCCACAGGGCTGCATTGGTGGCACACTCTGTGTGCCATAGCCATAAGCCTGCATTGGGAATGGCACATCATGAGTGCTGTAGCCATAAGCCTGCACCGGTGGCACCATGCCTGGAGCACCGTAGCCATAAGGCTGTGCTGGAAATGGCACATCATGAGTGCCATAGCCATAACCCTGCATTGGTGGCAGCACTTCTTGAGTGCCATAGCCATAACCCTGCATTGGTGGTGGCACAGCACGAGCACCATAGCCATAAGCCCGTGGTGGTGGCAGCACATCCTCCTCATCACTGCTGTCACCCTCTGATGATGATGGCCCAGCCGCTCTCGGTGCTGGCTCACACTGAGTGCTGCTGTTGTAGGTCTGTGCTGATGGTGGCACACCTCCAGTGCTGCCACCACTGGCCTGCCCTGATGGCGTCTGTTGCTCTTGGGCTGTCTCTGTTTCCAGTTTTCCAGAGGTGGTTTCAGGACTGTTTGAATTCTGACGTCTGTAAATATCCTCTTTCTTTTGCCCCATGAAGTAATCAGAAGGTGGCGCAAATTCTGGATCTCGCTCATCTCTGAGTTCTTCCTGTTTCTTTGCCCATTGTCCAAACATCAGTTCTGTTAGGAATAGGAAAAATGGTAGAGTGAATATAGATTTTAGGGTCTGAAGGTCAGTCAGAAAGGAGGGAAAGCAAATTAGCAAAGGTCATCCAGTCCAACCCCCCTACAATAAGCAGGGACATCTCTACCTAGATCAGGTTGCTCAGAGCCCCATCAAGTTCTGAAGTACTACAATGAAATAACAGCTCAAAATCACCCACAAAAAGACATCCCCAAAACCTACTCTGAAGATGTCTCCCAAACCTACTCTTTACAACCAGTAAAATTCTTTTCAGTATTCATTTCTATAAAGACTTCTGTAAGAAATGAAGTAGAAAATTGTGATACAGCAGGGGTACACATTTGTCTGAGGTAGCAAAATAGAGCCCAAATCAGAGCTTTGGTAAATATGAAAAATAGGAAATACAAAGGAGGAAAGCATCTAGGAGTGAGGAGTTTTGTTTACCCCTTCTTATGCTTATCTAGATGCTTGTGTTGCATTGATGTTCAGTGAACCACAGTTATTTTACTTCACATTTTAAGAGTAAATTGTCCTCTGCTTTCTGAATGTAATCTGGATGTGTCAGGGTATCAGATACTAGGATTGCTCTCTCCTCACACTTGTCACAAAATAGAGATGAAGCAGCAGTGTGCACATTGCTTCCAAACAACATTTCTAAATCTCCATGTCCTTACCTTTGCCTTTATCCCACTCTCGGACATAAGGCACCCCAGGCTTTGTGTCTCTTCTCTCCTGGATGACAACCTCCACCTTTCTGCTTGCTGCTGGGACTCTTGGAGCTTCTGGTTCTTCAGCAGCACCTTTCAACTCTAAGGTACAGAAAGAGAGTAGTTTGTTAGTAATGGGATAAACATCTATAGGAACTTCTCAGGAGGAATAGGAAGCAAGAGTTATTTGCATTTGTAGAGCTCATGAGAGTTATCCCATTCTAATAATGAAATGCATCTGAGTGGGGAGGTGATTTTTTTAATTACTGCATACTCGTTCAGAAAAGATAATGGGTAAGGCAGATAATCAGGATGCACATCTAGCAATGGACACTTCATTAGCTTTCCAGTTGTGTCAAAGAGTGCTGAAAATCTATTGCCTAATAACCCAAAAAGGAATGTGCTGAATGTTACAGTAAAGTTAGAAAATGAGGTAAAACTAGGAACATTAGCATCTTATCTCCATTTCATTTACTGGAGAAAACAATTTGCATTTAGTCTTCTGAACGACAGTAACAGTAGCAGGGGCACATTAGTGTTCTCTGATTCCAGAACACTCTGCAGTTAATCACTTAACAGAATTCTGACACAGTGAAATATTCACTATATTTCTCAGCAAGAGACAGACAGTGCAAGTATTTAGTAGTGTCATAAGGGAGACAGCTCAAAGATGATGGGGCTGGAACCCAAGTTATCACCCTAAATCCTATGTCCAATTTACAGACTGCACTGGAACTGTGGGATTGTACATTATATGTTATCAAAATTAACTTGTTACTAGTTTTCATTCTATTTCATCTTCAAAAAAGAAAAAGGCAGTAAAATTTCAACAGCTCTAACCTCAACCTGCATAATTAACCCGTGTAATTCCTGCTGCCAGGTGTGAATCAAAGAAAGGTCTGATCTATCTATCACACCTATAATTAGCATTATTAAGCTATTTCTGGCATGACTTTAGATCTACACAGTTATAAGAACTCTCATTATCTTAACAGTTATACTAATTGTATCTATAGAATGCCCGATGCCATTATATTGATGTCCAAACCTAAATCAGAGTATGCCTGCTCATCAATCCAATCCAAGATGAAACAGTATTTCACATAAAAAGGCAGATCTTACCTCCATTCTCCAATTTCTGTGCTTCTTCCTCTAATCCAGCCTCCCTTAACTTCTTAACCTTGCGTGCTCGGAGTTTAGAGAGCCTGGCATCTAGAGCTGCCTTCCTTTTCTCCTTCAGCTGCTCACGTTTGGTCCTCTGATCAAGTGTCTTAACAGCAAAGAGAAACAGGAATTAATCTATTATAACCCTCTATCTTCATTAAACAACTCAATCCTTATCAAGTACCATGTTCCAACAGCCTCATTTTTTTGGAGTCAGCTGCAGGCGTCACCCAGTGTAAGATTTCCCCAGGAAATCAAGGACAGTGACCTCTGAAACTCAGATGTATGAACATCAGTTTTCTCTTTAAACTCCTACCTGCTCTCTCAGCATATCCAGCGTGGCCCGTTGTTTATGCCTAAGTTCTTTGTCACGAGAAAAGGCAAAGTAGCCCACACCAAGCTGCCTGGCCTCTGAAAAGAAGATGAAAAACCAATAAATTCAAGTTTCACTCAGTTTATAATTGATATAACTACAAGCACCCTGCTTTCAGGCACAGAATTACTCCCAACAACATACACCACATTAGTTTTAGATGGCTAAAAAGGGCTTGGTTTAGATGATGCATGAAGAGAAGCTTGCTGAAGAACACAGGGGGTAATGACATTTGAAAAGACATTTAAGAAAAATACAATTTGAGGAAATCTAGCTTGATGTACTGGTAATTGGAATGGTTATTACACAAGTGGCTTAACACAACCTATGCTTTGTCACATGGGCACAAGAAGTAACCTTCCCTTGCTTCCCTCTTTGGTCATATAAAGATAAGTGATATAAAGTATGAATGATACCATTTTCTCGAATGTCCTCATAGTGTATGGGTCCCATGGGTTTTCTGAGGGCTTCCTCTTCCTCTTTTTCCCACTGCTGCCTCTGAAGTTCTCTTCTCATGTCTTCAGATAACAGAGTATTTCCATCAGGACCTTGGCTAATTAGAAAAAAGTGATTACAGAGCAGAACTTTTATGGTAACAAACACTGAAAGCACAATTTGGTCTGATCCACTATTGCAGTTTTTATAAAATAGATCATTGAAGCACCAATTAGTGATGCAGCATTGATGACTATGGTGCAGAAATACAAAACTGCCTCTGAAACAAGGTACTAGTAGAATGTGTTATTAAAAGACTTAAAATCATCCTTTCTCAGCTTTATGAAATCATTGTCAAATCACAGAACAGGGTAACTTTTATTGGCACCTGTTGGGATTCCAGCAATTGCTTATAGAAACATTTTAGATTTAATGGAAGAATATGAAAGGTACTGAACTAACAAAAAGCCAGTAATTTCCCCTAGAATTTCCTGCCAAATTAATACCCAATATGGGAAATATTTTTCTTTCACAAGAAATGCAGCAGGATCTTTTTATTGTATTGTCTAAAGCTGGTTTTGCTGACCAACTGTCACCCATATCAATGCAGAGACTGCATTTCAAAGCACTCCTATGTTTAAAACACAAAGAACATGCTGCTGAATTGTTAGTGTGAAAGAATTTTCACATCAGCAAGGGCTCAGTTGAGGTGCCTTATTTTCTGGAAACAATTCTCAGTGCTGCCATAATAATTTTACCATCAAATACCTGATTGCTAAGTCAATTTATTGGACTTTTACTTTGCAAACTCTGTTTAGATTTAGTCAGTGTTTACATCAAGAAGTGACCTTTAGTAGTTTATTAGAAATTTCATTTGGGCTTATATTTGATATCCACGATCTCCATTCTGTTGCAATTTAAAAGCAAGGCACCAGCCATGCTTTTCAAACCTCAGCTGCCAAGGTGAAATAAAATAGAAGCCTTGGAATACTAGTGAATTTATAATAGAGAGTTTTGATTAAAATCACAGTTAAGCACAATTGCTCTGCAGCTACTCTGGCTGTTTTTTAAGGCACAAGGTTGTAACCAGCAGGAGTTTGTCTGAAGTAGATCTAGATTAGAGAAACCACACCTTTTCCCTTGAAGTTCCTGATCCATTTTGAGTAGACTTGGCAAATCCTTCTTCATACAGCGTCTAGATCGGCCCAAGAAATCAACATAATCCACCCTGTAATGACAGCAAAGGGAATTTGAGGCAGAGCTGCTATTTGCAGATTTACAGAACTCTTAACCACGAGACAGAAGCAGTGACACTTTCCAGAGTATTCATCACTTCTCAGCCTCTCCATGTGACAGTTTCTTCTCCCTTTCCCTGAACATTTCTTCAGCCTCCCTTTGAGGCAGCTGTTTGCCTTGGCTAAACCATGGTGTAAGAAAGAAAATGCTCTAAAGTTACCATGTCATGTATTTTTCACACCAAAATAAAGCCTGGGACTTGCCTCCCACAGTGAAAATAAGGCAGCATTGACTTCTGGAGGATATGAAATTGCTACAATATATGTCAATTATCAGTCCAAAGCTCATTTAGAACAGGCTGATAGCTTCATTCAACTGGCATAACAAAGGATGACTAAAATGTTCCTTTCAAGCACACATTGTGCTTTTTATTCAGCTCTTTAGAGTACTCAACACTCAATTTACAGTTGTGGAAAAAGCTGCTAAGAGCTGTACTTACTGTCCTGTAATGCTAGAAAGTTCTTTAGCATCAAGCTGCCTCAATTACCCCTTTCTAAAGAATGAATATTGCATCTGAAAAAGTATGACTGGCAATTTAGCTCCCCCAAACCCCAACTTTTAAAGACCTGTGCTTTTAGTAAGGTAAATCTTTTACATAATTTCTAAGGATATCTACAGCTTAGGATATACTCAGTGCCCTTTGGTTTTTATTATAATTTAACATCAGGAGAAAAAAAAGTCTGCATTCTCTATAGTAAGGATGGAACTATGGCTGTAGTATAATTAGCATTAATTAAGCTAGCCCCCAAATACCCTCATTAGGATATGGCCTCACTGAGATAATCAACATAATGAGACAGGGAGGTGGATAAATAAAACCCCCAAGTTTTGCTAAAGTACATTTCAATTGAAAACATCAAAGCATAAAGTTGTATCAATACTGTGATCAGAGCTCCCATATACTATACAAGAAAATACAAGAGGATATTATCATGTCTCACTTATAGAACATTTCCCTGATTAATATTTCTCCAAATCCTGGATGTAGATTCTACTACAGTGTTACCTACGTGGAAAAGAAAGTAACACAAAGGACTGTCTCTTAATGAGACATGAAATGAAAGAATGTTAACACCTCTTCTCAATGTCTAGCATTAACAACAGCAGCAAAAAAAAGGTGCTACTTCTCCACACACTTTGGAGAATTCAAATTATTTTCTCCTACAGTTGTCAAGAAGCAGACTAGTCAGGACAGCTTAGCCCCCCATGAGCACCAACCATTCTTCATCTGGGTCCTCAGGTGGTGGTATTTCCATTTCAGGTTGATTTTCCTCATCATCTGTCTCTTTTTCTAAAGTCTTGCCAGCAGCTTCACTCTGATACAGTTCCTGTACTTCGTGCTGTTTGTCTATGATCTTCTGAGTGAAATCCACTAGGTACAAATCCTCCGTTTCTTCATCTAAGGCAGAAAATCGATACTGAGAGAAAAGCCCTGAAAAGAACAGAACTGAGCAGAAAATCAATACCAAATAGCCACAATCAACTTTTCAGCTGCCAGCAATGCCCTTGACCACACTATTGGGGGATGCTTCCATCTCATTCACTGCCAAACAAACCTGGAGCTATCAATTGGCTCCACAGAGATAACCTCTAGTTCTGAATAGAGGGTTTAGGGTATTTGGAAGCAATTAATCGTTTGTGTACAAGGCAGAAAAGGTCACAATCTTTGTACTAAAATATTCTCTGCTCATTAACTCTTTGAGAAGGGTTTGTTACATAACAGTTAAAATACTTTTCTGATGTTTAACATTTGGTGTGTTGACAGCAGCTCAGCAGTTACCAGAGTATTTTAGACAACTAGAGAAAAGTGGGGTCATGTTGACCAAGATGGACACTAGCAAAGAAAACAGATTAACTGCAAGGAGATTTGGATTCTATTGTAATAATTACTTCTTGCAAGGGGCTGAATGAGAGAGAGGAGAAAGGGACAGACTGGAATTCTCTATTTTCAGAATACCAGCCAGACTCCCCTCCTCTTCCTCTTCTCTTCATAGAGGTCCAAGAATTAGAATGCAGGACAGAACATCAGCCACGCAATCCAAGGACTGCATGAGGGAGGAGAAATTAATTTTGGTTTTCCACAGATTCTGTATCGAAAAAATTGAATATATTCCACTCAGTGAATGAGTGAAACAAGCCAACAATGCTTTACTATGACAGGCTGTACTTCAAAAAGGGATTTTATTTAGTACCTGTAGTTTTCTCCCTTTTAAAGCAGAATAACCCATGTCAATCACTTTGATAATAACTCGCAGTGAATTCACAGTGTAGCTGCTGTAAATCACCACAGTAAAACCCACCAACTTTTAGGTTGAACTTTAAAACCAATTTATCTATATTAAAAAAATACTAAGTTAGACTAGTTCTGTTCACCTGGAAAGTCTCCTTTTGTCATTTTCTCATACAGCTTTGCTTTCTCTTCTAGTTTCTTCCTGAAAAAGGGAAAAAAAACACCCCTAACATTGCAATCCCATCAATTCCAAACAGTTCAAAATGACCAGTTTAGCCTTAGATAAATGGAACAGGAAAGTACCAGAAGTATTTGAAATGCTCACCAGAAACTGACTTATACCTGGTTTTGGTTTTGAGCCTTAACAGACTTTTCTGAAGATACACAGATACAAAGTTCCTCTCCAGCCTTCTTGTAGCCCCCTTTAGACACTAAAAGGCCACAAGAAGGTCTCCCCTGAGCCTTCTCTTCTGCAGGCTCAATTCTCTCAGCCTGGCTTTGTAGGAGAGGTGTTCCAAACCTCTAATCATCTTTGTAGCCCTACAAGACATTGTACTATTAGACAGCTCTGATCCTGTGAGGGCAGGGATCCTGAGTACAAGGCTGCTGGGGTGCAGTCTGTATCTTGCCAGTAAAGAGCATGGAACTGCTGGTCCAAAATGTGCCCAACTTGCTTTATGTGCTTTTTTAAACACTGCAAAAGGAGTTGTACAAAGCATTCCTTTCTCAGAGAGCCCAAGAGTTACCTGGATTTATCCAATATATCCTCCTCTTCTGCCTTCTGCTCAGCATCCTTCTCAGCTCGACTTGTAACTCCTGCATTTTGTTTGTTCCAGACACTTGGTTTCTGTGGAGTGGGATTTGGTAACAGCAAATAAAGAGGTAAATAAAAATACTGAATTGGTAACGATTACAAAAATATTTCAGCTCCATAATGTCAGTTTTGCAAATAACATCCTAAACATGTTTGACTTGAGACTACAACTACTGTGCTGCAGGTATGTCCTAAAACTACACCCACTGTGGGATGATGTTATAGCTAAGGATAGGCTGAGAAGTGAAATAAAAGAGTAAAATGAGAGAGAGAATTGTGTGTTCATTCTTATACACCACGATAGAGAGGAACAGAGAGCAGAGCAGCTCATCCTCCATAAAATCTTAGGAGGAAAAAAAAGAAACCTCTTTTCCTAGTCACAAAAGCTGCATCAGCCTGTGGGGAAAAGATTTAAGTGGTGATTTAGATGGGCATAAGCACAAGAGAAGTTTCCTGCTGTGCACAAGAAGCTCCCCTGGAAATCAAATTTAAAGACCATCTTCATCATGAAGATTTTACATTTCAATAGTAACATAGCTCTGAGCATTTATTTATTTAGATTTAGATTTGAATATGAACTTTAAAGAGAAGGAATGACAAACCCAGCAATACTTGTACCTTATTGGAAGTTTTGGGCTTTGTGAAGATGCCAGCATCCTTCAGCAGCTTTTCCTTATTGAATTGTTCTTGCTTTCTAAAGAGTTCTGCTTTGAGATCTACCAACTACATCAACAGCAAAATACACAAATAAATAAGCAAGATATATCATGTGTATACATCTGTAATATGTTTACATTATTATTTCATTACATATTGTAATTATTACATACTGTAATAAACTAGTAACTGTTATTTCTAGCAAAATAATCTGGCATTTATTCATTATTATATGAATATGTGATTTTTAAGTGAAACTTCAAAGCACTGACCTGATCACAAAGATCAATCTTTACTTTACAGCCAACAATATACAAAATACATGTAATACAAATTATGGTTGGGGATTTAAACCCCCTCAAAAACATCCTTGATCCTTTGATGCGTAATAGGAATAAGAGAGACAAATCCATATAGATTTTAGCAGCCTCCCAATGGCAAACAAACAGAGAAGGACTAATGAAATAACACTGCTGAATTTGACTAGATAACGAATAAAATCCTGTCTCAGGAAAGAACTGACAGAAGTTTGCTTCTATAAAATATATATACTTTCCCACTATTTTATATATTATTTCTCTCTGTTTTTTTGTTTAATAACTATGTAGGTAACACCACCATCTACAACCAAGGCCCATCTTATCTGGATACATCACCAGCAAGGGCATTCTCCTGAAATTACATTTAAAAACTAGCCTAGAAGTGGATAAAGTGCCACTTTCCCCCGAAGTCCTACAGAAGACAAATATCACAGATGGCCTTTCCACCAGGAAAGTGGAAGACTTTAATTTTAGTATTTGTCCCAGACCCTAAAGTATTTGCTTTTCAGGTCGCTGCAATGATGATGTGTTGGCAATGAACACATTTCCTCTACTGCTTTGGAGCACCCACCCAGAAATACACCATTAAATACTCCTATGCAGCAACTCACAGTTTACAAGAACTGTTTATCTGGAAAACTGAAGCGTTTGGCCTCAATTCCTTGTTAACAAACTACTAGAAAACCGGGAGGAAGAGCCCCTCACCATCCTCGGAGGTCAGAGGTCGACTGGCCCAGCCATGGGCCTCCTACTGCTGGGAAAAACATGTAAGCAAACTCGCATTTCCCTCTCATTCTAGCATTACACCAGGGACCGGGGCAAACCCAGCCCCGGCACACTCAGCCCGAGGAGCAGCAGGTACGCTTGCCCAGGAAGAAGAGGTGCTAACCCCGCAGCTCCAACACCTCACCCAACTGTGGCTTCACAGCGTTACATCCTTCAAACCAGCATTTACTTTAACAAACGTGCATTCCAGGGGGTCGGGGGCAAGGCGAGAGAATAGAAACACCCCTCTCCACTGTCTCCCCCAGAGGCCGCATGGCCTGTACCAGCCATAGTAACTGAGGAGACCTGACCGCCCTCACATCCTTATAAACCGAGCGCCACGCCCTCCTGGGAGGGTGGGGAAGTGATTTAAGCTTCTTCCCAGCCAAAGCCCAGCTCGTCCACTTACCGAGGAAGCGGCCACGTCCAGCGGCTTCTTTCTCCGGTCCATGGCGGCCTCCGGCAACCACCTCGCCCGGCTGCCTTCTTCCTCCGCTTTACGGCTTTACCGTAAAGCGCGGCGAAAGCGACGCGCTATTACGACGGCGCTGGTGAGGGCAGGCGGGCCCCTACTCGCCGCCATACTGGGGAGGTCGGGGAGGGGAGAGGGAGCAGGACCCCGGCTCTGTGGGGTCGTTGTCCCCGTTGTCCCCGCCTCGGTCACCCTAGAGCTGCAAGGACGGGCCCTTCCTGCCTCAGAGCTTCTTGCTGTGACCACAGGACGGCTTGTTAGCGAGCTCTGCCCAGCCTGCTGAGCTCGATGGTGGCTGGAGCTCGCCCAGCCTGTGCCCCAGCTGGGTGGTGTGAAAACAAGGTCCTGGCAGGTAGAGGCCAAATTCTCCCTGTCCCCGACTAGAAATGGCCTCATGTGGCCTGGGGATGGGAGCTGCTGATGCCAGGGAGGGTGGTGTGGGTGCTCTGGGGCTGCTGGGCTGGGGGATAGACATTTGTGGTCAGAAATGAAATGGGACTTGATGCACTACAGCCCAGAGCTGGGTTTGGGGATAAACGAAGACTCATGTATTTGGTGTTGACTGAAGAAAAAGAAATAAAATCTCTGTCCTGGCTTTGCACCGGGACTTGGTGGTCACTAAGGAGATGAGTTCATTCAACACTGGGCTGGGTGTAGCCCTGTGACCACTGCCCCCTGGGCTGCTGGTTTAAGGTGCGTGCTTGGGATGAAATGTTGTGGTCATGCCGAGGGCAAGACTGGTCCATAATATCCAAATATAACCCCACCTCTGTGGGCTGAAGGCAGCTCTGTCACCTCAGAGATGAGCACAGGTGGCTTTGGGGAGTGAGGTTCAGTTTTTTGCTTACACTGTGTAGCTTGTTGCATCCTTTATCATCTCCCTGAAGAAAAAGGACTGTCTGAGAGGTTTTAATTCAAAGCGATTCTGAAGATCACAATTATCTGGAGTTACCAGAGGAAGCTGCCTTTCACTTGTCTTTTATTAAGGTGGAAAAATATAAGGTGCTCTAACGTTGCTTGGCAATGTGACAGCTGATGGAAGTGTCAGATACAGCTCTGTTGATTTTTGCAATGTGTTGCTTTTGTGCTTGGGAAGCTGGGTCAGGCCCATGTTTAGTTTAGGGACACAGAGTTGTGAAGCTGACAGATCATTGCTAAGTAAAACACACCTGTGTTCAGGGAGTGTGCAAGTCAGGAAGAGCAATTTGTGGCCCATGTGAAGCTGATTTGATTTTGGCTTTTTTAAAAGGAGAAGGGGAAAATGGTGGGAGATGAGAGATAGAGGAGAGTGCAGGTCGTATTAGAGCCATAAGGTTTCCTATTTTAATCTGCAATGGAAGCAGAGAAATGAGCATTACTGGAAAGTAGGACAAAGGAAGGAAAACATCTGTGCTGCTCTAATTAAATCTCACTCCCACAAATCATGCATTGTTGCCTCTTCCAACCTCACCCAGTGACAACACTGAGAGGCTGGTGCAAACACAGCCTGGGGTTGAGTTTTAGTAATTCCCATCTTATTTTAGGAGGCAGCATCTGTGAGGGCACGTGTTAATTCTCTTTAGAGGTCCCTTCCAATCCCTAACATTCTGTGATTCTCTCTTGGAATGCTGGCAGCACATTCTCCTTTTCCACACTTACAAACCCATTTCTTTGGTGTGTTCACTCCTTCCTTCACTCCCTGGTCTTGGATATTTGAGGGGCTGGAATGGGTGCAGAGAAGGGCAACGAGGCTTTTTCTACTCATATTGCTGAAGCTGCAGGAGCAGCAGGATTGGACTAGATGATCTTTTGAGGTCCCTTCCAGTCCCTAACATTCCGTGATCCCCAAACTTGTGACTTTTTATATGAAAAAAACAAACCCACAATGTAGCTTTCCCACTAGAAAACAGGATTTTTTAACCTGAAATCTGTTCCTCTCCCAAGTGCTGGTCCAGGTCTCCAGGAGGATGTTGTTCCTGAATAAATATCTGTTTTTCTCTCAGCTCTGCCTTTAACCTGAACCAGATACAGCTTTTATAGCTGTAAAATTATCTATTAAAAGGCATCTACCAGAGTATAACAATTGGGAACTTTAAAGCTCATGTACCTACTTCATACTCTATTTTTCTTCTTTTAAAGAAAACACTGGGCTATTGATTATAGAATCACAGGTATATGTTGTGTCAGGTTTATAGACACTCATTGGAGCTGTAACTTTCCAAAGAGGCCACTTTCTAGCTTTGAGTTTAGTTTAAACCCTGTTATTTATTTCATTTAGTGTCGGGGTGATGATGTGAGCTGTGTTTGTATCACCTTCCCTGCTCCTGAAATGCTTCTGTTTATACCCCACTGTTGGAGCTGAATGACTTTTAAATTATTTAATGTAAAATAGTAAATTTAATATAGAATATAGAAAACAAAAAATAGAAAACAAAAAATATGAAATTATTTTAATAGTATAAATTATTTCAAATATTTTCTTATTTGCTGCTCATGGCAGCAAATCCAGGTTTCCTGCCATGCTGGCAGGTAGTGCATTGCCAGACTCCCCTGGAGGAGGGGGAGATAATTTATATTTACTAGTTGTAGCAGAATATCATTGAATTGCTGGTGGTGCTTTTTAAACATCTATTGAACGGTGCCATTAAAGTGTGNTTTAGTTTAAACCCTGTTATTTATTTCATTTAGTGTCGGGGTGATGATGTGAGCTGTGTTTGTATCACCTTCCCTGCTCCTGAAATGCTTCTGTTTATACCCCACTGTTGGAGCTGAATGACTTTTAAATTATTTAATGTAAAATAGTAAATTTAATATAGAATATAGAAAACAAAAAATAGAAAACAAAAAATATGAAATTATTTAATAGTATAAATTATTTCAAATATTTTCTTATTTGCTGCTCATGGCAGCAAATCCAGGTTTCCTGCCATGCTGGCAGGTAGTGCATTGCCAGACTCCCCTGGAGGAGGGGGAGATAATTTATATTTACTAGTTGTAGCAGAATATCATTGAATTGCTGGTGGTGCTTTTTAAACATCTATTGAACGGTGCCATTAAAGTGTGAACTGAGCAGGATTTCAGTTCAGTACAAAGCAGCACTTTTTTTTAACTTAGAACCACAGAAGACTAGCCTGAGGTTTGTCATTTGTCTTCTGAGGGTAAAAATGCCAAAGCATGTGCCTGTTTTAAGAATAAGTATATATAATATATATACACACTTATATATTTAATATGTTTACATATAAATTATAAATATATTTTAATATAAATAATATATTTCTACAAAGATATATTAATATTATGTTTATATATAAAATATATTTATATTATAATAGAATATATTTTAAAATATATTATATATTAAAAATATATATTTTATATATATATAAATCTTTGTTCTGTTGGCCATCAGTGGTCCTTGAGCTGCACTTTGAGCTGCAGACATCCCTTCTACACCCTTTCTGTTGATGGAGGGTCTGGTTCTTGCCATTGATCAGAAGATGGGCTGGCACTATTGAGCAAATCATAACTCTACATTAAATTTCCTGATGCCCGGGAGTGACTAAATGTGGTAGTGAAAAGCTGCTGCTGGATGTTTTAGAACCCCGAGATGTTTTAGTCTCCCCCCTCCACACTCTGCTGTAGCTCAAAGTATTGATCCATCTACTTTGGACTCCTGTTTATTTTCAACAGTGAAATTTATCAGCATTAAACTGTTTTTTTCTCCACCTCCCCCCCATCCCCTGTCCCCAGAAAATGACCTGGAGGAGGCAAGTTGTCAAAATAGCACCTTGGAGGAGATGCTCGGAGGCTGCTGAGCTGAGTGAGAAGAGAGAACACTAAGACAAGAGGGGCTGGCTGCTGGGGCTGCCTCCCAGCCTCTCCCCGCCACGATGTCGTGATGTCGCGACAGCAGCGGGCTGTCCCCGCGGTAGGTGGCAGCACAAGACCGGCGCTGCAGCCCCTGGCTCCAGCTCAGCCCTGCAGGGGGCTCTCCTCGTCACAGAGCGTCCACCCCTCCCCTCAGTTCCCTCTCCTCTCTCCAGCACTGGAGGTGGTTTCTTCTCCCCATTCCTCTGGTCTTGTCGAGTTAGGAGAGAACTGCAAGAAGAGCTGAGCCTGGAGCTCAGGCTGCCAGGGGTTAGTGGCACTCAAGTTCTGGCTTCTGCTTTGGCCAGCTCTCTGAAATAAAAGTTGGACAAGTGCTTGTAGGTTGAGTGTGGAGGCTCCATCACTGCTGGGTTGGATGGAGCTTTGAGCAACCTGCTCTAATGGGAGGTGTTGGGGTTGGAACTAGATGATCTCGAAGGTCCCTTCCATCCCAAACCATAGAAGAGAGCAGGTGCCACCCTTCCAAACTCAGCTGGCAATGGCTTTACTAGGGATAAATGTATGGATTAAACAGGTAAGGAATTCTCCCAAAGGACCGTCAGCTTTGCATGGGGCCACCAAAACACCCACCCTGAGGAAATGCACATTGGTTTTGCTTGAATGATCCCTATCCTGTTCTTGAACAAGGCTCTACCCCCCAAGTCAGGCCTCCTGGCACAAAGGCTACTTAAAATAGAAGCCCACAAGGCACCAAAGTGTTGCTATAAGTGTCACAAAAGAAAGCTCAGAGTGATTACAGATGGTATTTTAGAAATAATTGAGGAAAAGAAATATTGAGTCTCTGCACATAGAGAGCTCGGAAGCGTGTGTGTGGCACGGCTGCCATTAGTCAAATATAGACAAGTGGAATGAGAACTGGAATAATACTTCAAAATGAATAACTACATCAGGCAAAAGTCCAATGATTGCTTTATTAAAGCCTTGATGAGTGCCAGGCAGCTCCTCAGCTATACGTAGGAGCCGTGCAAAATGTAAATTCCAATATTTTATGAAACACTGGAGGAAGGAGCCCACACTGCATGGAAGTGAAGGGGGTTTTAAATTTAAATCTTTACCTCTTGCCCCGCCCCCCAGCCCTTGGTTCCTCCCTAGTTTGGGAGAGATCAGGACACTGAAATGGCAATTATTGTCTTTTTCCCTCCCTTTTGAATCCCCAGGCATAAATTCAGAGTGTTTCCATTAAGACCCACAGTCAATATCAATGATTTGCAAACTGTCTTGTCTCCTCTGATCTGAAATAGGCTGGAGTCATTCATGTGTCACTGGCAGCTGCAGCTGGGTCACAAGGAGATGGACCAAGAAGCAACACAGTCCCAGGGATGACTTTTAACATCTGTTGACAGATGGCACAGAAATTCTGCTATTTATTTCTTCCATGGTTGTTAAAAGACACTAAGCTAGTCCTGGGAGAAATTACACACCCCAAGTGAGCAATTTCTTTTACTTGCACAGCTGGTAAGCAAGAAAGATGCAGTTTGGAAGTGAGAGATCCTTCAATTTTGTCAATCAACAAAGGGAAATGTAGAGCTAATTCCTAATTGGAAGCTTTCCTGGGCAGAGATCTTCCCAGTACCTGGAGCTCTTGGTGGTGCAGAGCCAACTAACCCATACCTGATAACTCTTGCACTTAAGTGATTTGTAAAACTTCTCTGAGGCACCCCTGCAGAGATGGAACCTGATGTAGCCAGAGGCAAATCTTGCTGCTGAGGGAATGGCTGGGATGAAAACCTTTATATAGCAGTGGGATGACTGGGGGTAAGTGGGGATAAACAGAGTTCTGGCTTGAGGATGGTGTGACTCCATCAGGGTGAATGCTTGGACATGGTGTAAATGGGTGGTGCTTTATTAGTGATGCTGTCTAAGGGGGAAGATGATGTGTGTGAGGGGCAACTTAAGCAAAAAAGGGAAGGAGGAAGCAGTTTTTAAAGGGAAAAAATGTGTTTCTAGCAACAACATCTTCAATCAAGTTAGAAAAGTGGCTTTTGCAATGCTGGGACTAAGCTTGGGCTTGTTTTTAAATTCTTCTGTCTTCCTCAGCATCTTCACAGTGCCCCAGACAAAGCTGCCTGCTGGCCCTCCCGAGGAGAATTCCACCCAGGATGGGGCCAAATGGTGGTGTCTGTTTCCTTGTCCAGCTGTAAGCAAATATTAACAGCATTAAGTAAGTGTGTCAGCTGCTGGTGCTTCAGGCTCTGTGCTGCCTGCTTGGATGTGGAGGGTGCACAGAATAACACAGCACATACACAGTCACAAGGAGTATTGGATTTCTGACACATGCCTCAGTAGCCTGGAAATCAATAGGCAGCAGCTGCAGGGGAGCCCTGGGCATGGCACAGCCCTAAACTCTGCTCTTAGCAGGGAAAGAGGCACCGACCTCCTGAGTCTTGCTTCAACACTGATAGTTTGGGGCAAGCAGTGGAGGGAGATGCAAAGTTTCTCTGGTTTGGGCTTGTGTAGCCCTCCCAGCAACATCTTGTGTGTTGCTGGTGGGTAGATGTGGAGGATCTCTGGCAGTAAGAGATGAGATTGTCTTTGTTTGGGAACACCAGGTAGGCATCCAGTCAGTGGTGTTGGCACAAAAGGTGTCTGGTGTTTGTGACTTGCTTTAAACAACCCCCCTGCCATGGGCAGGGACACCTCCCACTAGAGCAGTTGCTCACAGCCCCAGCCAGCCTAGCCTTCAAAATGTCCAGGGATGGGGCTTCCAGCACCTCTCTGGACAACCTGGGCCAGTGTCTCCCCACCCTCCTGGGGAAGAACTTCTTCCTAATGTCTCATCTCAATCTCCTCACCTCTAGTTTTGAGCCATACCCTCATGGTGCCCATAAATGGGCTGTATACTTGTATCAATGAAACCCAAGGGGAATTCTCTCTGTCTAAAAGGTGTTCAGCCTTTCAGAGAGATGAATATCACCCAGAAAAGACAGAATGACAGGTTGTTTCCAGCCTTCAAAGCCTTCTGCAGAAGTCCATAGTATGAGTGTGTGCCCTGAAGTTCCCATCAAGATGCAGGCAACAAAATGAAGAAACTCTTTGCACTGCCTGAGTTTGAGGCAAAACAGACCCAGGCTGGATTAACAAGTAAACTTGCTATTCATCAACCAGCAGTAGTGGGAGCAAAATGAAGATAATCCATTTTAAAATTGCCTTTAACCTTCTACCATGACAGGATGATTTTTAAATTCCACCATCTCAATACTGTCCAGTGCTGTCTGCAGGTTGTGGGACGTGGAGCTGCATACAAGTGAGTGTAGCAGCCATCAGTGAAGCAAACCCATCCTGTTGAGGCAGAGATTTTATGCCTTATATCCCCAGCTTCATTCCACATGCCTGGGAGGTGAAGGTGGAGGCTGGTTCTTGGTTAAAGCAGCCGTGTGCTATTTACATCTCATGCTAGGATGGAAATAGGTTGCCCCCAGCTCCCTGCCTGCCCCAGGTACAGTTGTAAGGGTTCAGGCTGGGCTGCTTCACCACTCAGCAAAGCAACCCAGCCTTGGAGAGAGGGAAGATGCTTCTTTTGCTTAATTAGGTGGAAGGGGAGAGAGAAAGGAAAAGATTATTCTACATACCTAAATAGATTTCCTTTGGGCAGGATTACACAGGCTTGGTCTTAACTATTGAGTGCTGCCAGGCAGCAGCAGTAGGTCAGTATGGGAGGGGAAAACCCACAGTCCTATTTCCCCAGAGGGTTTCATGATGCCACCAGGTCACTGCTAAAAAATAGTGTGGCCTTAGAGGGTGCCACTTCACTCCAGCTGCTGGGAATGGTGGGAGGATGCTCTAAAGGGTCTCCCAAGTGCCAGATCCTTATTGACTCAGACATGGCAAAAGGGAAACTCTTAAATCACTTGTTTTGGGGCTGGAAAGTGAAGATTGTGTCATTTCATTGCTTTCCTGGTTGCAGGGAGTCAATCTGTTCTCGTTGTGGGCTGATGGAGTCACCTTCAAGGTGAGGGAGCACTTTGCTGGAGATGTCTGGAGGCATTACAGATGAAAATAGGGGCTAAAATACCCGGACATTCTCACTTAACCCTTGCAGGAAAATGGGATTTGTGTTTGGGAGCCTCTTCTCACCACTCATATGATACCACAGTCTGCAGGAGAGCATGAGATCCAGCTCACTTGGAAGCCTGGTGCTTGGTAACAGACTCAAACCCTTGCTCAGTAGAGAGCTCCTGGGACTGGAAAACTTGGTGCTTCCATCTTCTCTTACAGTTTTAGAGGTATTTAAGGCACAGCAGACCCCACTTCTCCTCTTGTATGCCAAAGAAAGCTGCTGGGAGGGACGTTCAGAGCTTGAAGCTACCTGGAGTTATAGACTATGGTCCCTACAAACCTATTAAGAACAAACCTATAACTCCAGCCCTTCCTTCATCCCTCCAGCCCTGGAGGAACACCCCAAAACACATGCAAGGAAAACTTGCTTTTTGTTCTGGCTTAGATTGGGTTTGCTCAGGAGTTCACTACCAGTGTTTTTATCTATGTTTTGTTTCCTCTAACACAGTTTCCCACGTGAGTACTGAAGTTAGGCTAACATGAAAATCTCCCCACTCCAGCTTTGGCTCTTCCTACAACAATGTAGGTGTCAAACTCAATTGTTAAAGCCCTGAGCTATCTTTTCAGCCAGTAATGTGCTTGCTATTTTAATGGTTCGTGGTATTCTGTGTTTAATTATTTCTGTGGCATTGATGTCCTTTAAAAGTCTCACTGTTGTAGCCATGAGAGTCTAAAGAGATTTAAGAGAGTCTTTTATGAGATGAACCAATGTAAATGGCAAAACCAGGTGAGCTTTTAGCTGCAAAAAGTGTTGATTTGACCTTACTTTTGAAAACCCCTTTTCTCTACAATGTTTTCCTCAGACTCTCATTACTTTCCCTGAGAGCAACGTTAGAATGCTTGATAATGATCCCTTTTCTGGGAATACTTTTCTAATACCCAGAATCCGAATATCATCAAGCAATTATAAATTACAGCTGAGGAAAGTAAAGCCCAGAAAGGGCAGGTGATTTGCCTGTGTGGGTGGTTGAGTCAGTCAGATAACTCAACAGCACTTGCCTCCGTGTGCTGGGTTTTAACTATGGAACAAGCAGCATCTCCTTCCAGCAGGATGTAATCTGGCTCCAGGCGAGTCCTTTTCTCAACAGCTCCTGAATTTTGCTGTCAGCTGGAATATTTGGTGCATAGCACCGAGTTCCTGTGAGTTAGAGTGATCCCATCCAGCTGTGGAGCTCTGATTTGTTGCCAGTCCCAAAGGTCCCAGGTACTTTTGCAGTGAAATTGCAGAGGGCTGTTTCCCTGAGGAGAAATGTGCCACGCTTAAAGGAGCTCTTTAAGAAGTCGTAGCTGGGTGGGGAGTCAATCCCTGCTTATGTTTCTATTTTGATGGCAAATGTGGGCAAAAATACCTTTAGTTTCTGTGCTAGGAGGGGATGGGCAGGGTCGGAGCTATGGCAGTGCTCCTGCTGCTGAGTCCTCAGGAAATCTCTCTTAGTGATTGCTCCAGCTGGCTGGATTAAGGCTTCAGGGGCCATCACTCCAATGACTGTTCTTTAAAGTGATGGGTAACTCCCTGGTTAGAAATATGGGAGGCAGCTTGTAAAGCAGTGCCCTTTGCTGGGCTGGCAACCTCTCCTGCTGTTCTCAGCCATTGCCTGCCCCTGTCTGCTCTCTGCAGTGCTGCAAACTCTCACGCTCAAATGAAGAGAGCTGTTCTCATGGGTTTGTGATTATCCCAGGTTAACTCACCAGGAAAACATGCTCCTGACAGTAACAGCAACAGAGATCCTCTCCAGACTGGCTCTGACATTGCTCTTCAAGAACCTGCAAGGGGGGAATAATAAATATTTAGCTAATTTAACTGTAGGTCTTTATCTCAAGTACCTCAGTAGGATCCTCAGCCCTTCAGGGTAGTTTCTGCTTTTTCAGCCCCTTTCTGCAGAAGGGGTTTTTCTCCCTCCATGTGCACAGAGCTGCAGGAGCTTGTTTCAAGCAGACTCTCTCCCAAGTGCCTTTAGGTTGAGCCACTTCAGTTTTCACCATGGAGTTGAAAGGTTTCCAGGCTCCTGCTGCCCAGCTTGGCATGTGCCATGTCACACTTGGCTGCCCTGTAAACCTGGCTGCCCGTGCCTGAAGAGCCTGATGCTTCTCAGCCTGGAGGGTGAAGGTGCTGCCCTTTTGAAGGTCCTGTGACAACTGGTAGGGACTGAAAAGCTGCTCTGAAAATGAAGCTGAAGTCCATATAGGTGTATCTAGATGGATGTGTCCCTTTGGCATTGTGGCTGCTGTCAGGTGCTTGACTTCTGGAACTGGAATTAGCTCACACCATCCCAAGGAGGGCTTGGTCCATAATATTTTAGATGATAGCAGATGTTGCCCATAATACTCTCACAAAGGGAGGTAGAGATGCAGAGTGAGACCTACCACCCAGCTAATAAAAGGCCTAATGAAGAGCACAAAAAGCTGCTAGTCATCACAGAGATATGTTGCCCTCAGGAAATTAAACCCATGAATACCCCGGCACATACAATAAACATCCCCTTTGTGTCTGTGAAACCTCTGGAATATTAAGAAATGACAAAGATGTTTCTCAGTCCCCCCTGCACTTCAGCTGCTTGTGAGTGGTGGTAAAAGAGATGCAATAGCTCAGCCTGGCTGTTGGGTGACTGGGAGCCCCAGTTGGGAGTGGAAGGTGGACACCCTGGGGTGCACAAACCTGGGTCAAGCTGTGGAGGGGTTGGAGCAACTGAGCAGGGAGTTTCCACCTGCTGCCCATGTGGGACCCCCAGTGCTGGACAGCAGGGGAGCTCCTCCTGTCTAAGCAGACCCCACTGGGAGAAAACATGCTGTATCTATCTATCTAGAATATAGAAGATCTTATCGTGGCCTTCCAGCATCTGAAGGGGGCTACAAGAAAGCTGGAGAGGGACTTTTTAGAATGTCGGGTAGTGGTAGGACTGGGGGGAATGGGTCAAAACTAGAGGTGGGGAGATTCAGATGAGACATTAGGAAGAAGTTCTTCCCCAGGAGGGTGGGGAGACACTGGCCCAGGTTGCCCAGAGAGGTGCTGGAAGCCCCATCCCTGGACATTTTTAACCTGCTCTAGTGGGAGGTGTCCCTGCCCATGTCAGGGGGTTGGAACTGGATGATCTTTAAGGTCCCTTCCAACCCTGACAATCTATGATCTAATTTTTTCCGAGCACCCCCTCCCCTCTGTTGGCTGCTCTCGCCGGTAGAGCCCCGGGGCTGGCGGGGGGTAGG